>CBVK0100455915.1:0-27034 GCA_900067695.1 Picea abies
TAGTGAAGAGCTTGATATTCCATCATCATGACATTATCATGACATCATCTTAATGACCAAAATTGTGGATAACACCTGGGTAATAACTCCAAGAAAAAAAATGTGGTGTAACTATTGTGTAATATACCCATAAATTCGTGGTGTATATTCTATGGAATGTGCCAAGGAAATCGTGGCGTGAAGGCTGGGTAAAGGGCCAAGTAATTAGCTATCTAAAAAGAAAATCGAAGAGTAAAAATTCGCAGTGGTAAGTAATATAACGTAGAGATTTTACCAATCAAAGAGCTAGGATTTATCATTAAAATCATAGAGTTGATACCAATCAAAGCATTGGGTAATATGCCAAGAAACCACAAAGATAATATTCCAAGAAATCGATCAAAGATGAATCACAAAGATAATCATCCACAAGAAAACACAGAGATGAATCAAACAAAAATGAAAAGACTAATCGATTGGAGATGAATCAAACAAAAATGTAGAGATACTCAATCAAAAGAAGGCACAAATACTAATCATTTGGAAATGATCCAATAAAAAATGCAAAGATACTCATTCACAAGAAGGCACAAAGATTAGAGATTAATCATAAGAGAAAACATAGAGATAAGTATGGGATAGATAGATGGGAGAAACTTTATCCTTCACTTATTATCCATGCACATGAAAGAAGGGCATTTCAATCTCAATCTTAAACACTGGAGTGAAGACAGTCGATTAGGCTCCTAGCCGACTGCTCAGGCACAGACTAATAACTTAAGGATAAGGGACAAAGGATAAAGACACAATTTTTCTTCGTAATAAATCAATAAAAACATATGCAGAGAATTCATTGCAATCAGATTTTAGGTTCCCCATGGGAAATCAATTCAAAGTACACTAAGCATAAGGTTGGGATGAATTTAAGTTCTCTAATCAAAATGATGGGCTTGTAAGACAAATTGTTGAAAGATAAAATGCAATCTTTGGATAGTGTTACGTTGATTAAACATAAACTTTAACATAGTAGAAGTACATTATTGAAGGCGCAGGAAAAATATTTAAACTACCATTCAATACAAATGTACACATGTGTACCATAACCAAATGAAAAATATCTGAGTCGTTGTCCCACGTGCACTCTGTCCATCTCCTGCTTGTCGACCGATGTGACCTCACCGGTACCTCCTAGCCAATGCTAGGGTTACTCTTATTCTCCCTGAGCCCCCTGAGCTGCAAAGGGGTCACACACACAATACCAAAGAATGCTAGCGCTCGTCTCTCTTCCCAAGGTCAAGCTACCACTTGTTACCAGAGTTGGGCATCCCAACTCCCACAAGAGAAAGTTCAGTCAAGATAAAATTTAGGTAGTGTAACATTAAGCAAAAAGATCAGATCCACACTCCTCCTCCATCCTTTTTATAGAGTTTTTAAGTAATTTTTTTCCCAATTTTTCATTAAATTCCTTTTTCATCAAATTAATAAGGAAAAAAATCCCCTGTACACATGTCGCCCATCCCCTAATTGCTCTAGAAAATCTATTTTATTAATTAATTAAATATTCCTATTTCCCTCACCCACCTAAAAGCATTCCTAAAAATTATCCTCGCTGTCCCAATATTCCCTTACAAATCTTAAATGACTTACGCCTTACTTAATTCCTATTTGAGTTCATAAATAGAAAGTCACAAAGGCTAGATTCCTTACTAAGTTAGACATTCAACTTTTTCTTTCAGTCTCCCCTTTTCTTTAATTTTCCATTTTTCCTTAGGTTTCCTTTTCTTTTAAGTTTCCCCCTTTTTCCTATTTAACTAAAAATAAATTTAGCAGGTGTAGATAAAAATAATTGTTTACCCTCTTTTCTTTTTAACTAAAAATTAATTTAGCAAATGTAGATAAAAACAACCATTTACTCTCTTCCCCCTTTTTTTACTAAAAATTAAATTAGCAGATGTTTTTAAAAACAACCATTACCCCTTTTTAAAAATTTAATCCTTCATTATAATTTTTACTTTAATAAATAAGTTTGAATTTCTCACCC
Organism: Picea abies; assembly: GCA_900067695.1. NCBI lineage: Eukaryota > Viridiplantae > Streptophyta > Pinopsida > Pinales > Pinaceae > Picea > Picea abies. The sequence goes on from CBVK0100455915.1 coordinate 2,021, forward strand.
CCCTTCTTGTTACATGTTTATTTTTTTTATTTTTTTTTGACCACATGTTCTACTTAGACCTAGGTTTTAATTTTCACTAGGCTGAGTGACAATTTTTAAGGGAAGTTTTAGTTATTAAAAATTTTACTCATACCATCATCTATTTTAAGGCCGACTAGGTCCTAAGTATTCATAGTTTTCTAGGCACTAGGTTTATGAACTTATCAGTGAAAATCACGACGTGCCCTTCAGGATGCACTGCATGCTCCAAGGTTGCCACTCTCTTATTTCCATTTTCTTTGCACGACGTTCCCTTCAAGACGCACTACGTTTTCCAAGGGTGTCACTCACCTCTTTTTGTTTTCTTTACATGATGTGTCCTTCAAGATGCAATATGTTCTCTCAGGGTGTCACTCGCCTCTTAACTGAGTTTGGTAGAAGTCAAATCCCTGTATTCAATACTCTGTTAGGTGATCTTGTGGGAGACTAAGTGCCTCTAAGGAATAAGGCCCCTGCCTTATTGTGCTCCCCTTAAAATCATCGTGAGTGACTATCACAGTCTAGCCTCATGAAATTGTGGGTCTTCTCGAACTAGGTAATCATTAACCTACATTTCGAGCCACGACAAGAGTGCTAGTAGGTTTTGGTAGATTTGATGCCACACCTCTCCCTCAAAGTCTTTGGTTGTCATGCGTGACCCCTCTACTCCACATGTGGGTCTGGTCAGCAAGCTATCATCATCCTGCATCCATCAACGAATCATGTCAGCAATAATAATCAATCATCATAACATCTAATCATATGTACATATGTCACATCAACAACATTGAAACCCAACAGTCCACTCCCTTACTCGATCCAAATTCCAAGGGGTTTCATCAATGCCTCTGCATCCTCGATGTCCAAATTCTTGCACACTCAGGAGAAACCATTTGATATCACATGTCTATGTAAATGCAACCAAATAACATATCATCAAATCCATAATATCTCATAATCATAATCAAAATGAACAATAGATATAATAACCCGGATCACTTGCAAGCAAGTGTCCTCAAAGAAAAATTTCGCTCAATGCATGCAAGAGAAGAATGTTAAAGCATTGATTTCTCTGTAGCTATTAAAATTGTTGTTTTCTATACCACTATCTTTTCTTTCGACCCCTTTCAATGGTTATGCTACTATATATATGCAACAAAGAAAAATACATAGCTAAATTATTAATTATATGATATATATGATAGAATAGACTTGATGTATGATTGGATTGAGTTTTGTGTTAGTGTGTTTGTTTAAACTATATTTATTTCTAAAAACATGAAAACATGTTTTAGTTAAGCTCGGGTAGAGTCTTTCAACTGCATATCTAATCTTAGGTGTTTGTTGGGCCTCCTCAATCCTACAAATTTAGGACTCTCTCATGTATTATGATCAACATATATCAATATATCACCTCTTATTCTATAGGAGGTTTCATCTTTGTATTCCTTGGCATATCTGTGTGATGTTTTCGGATGGTATCAAAGCAAGTCTGCAAACCCCTTCTCATATTTTGTTGAGAGAGTTTCAAGTTGTCATTGATATCTTTTGTTTGTAAGGTGTCAACCCTTTTTCCAATGTTGCTACCATTCTCACTTGTCCTTTCCATCCTTATCCTCTTGTGTATGGCCTTCCTCTCATTGTTATTTTTGACACTTCATTCCTAACGTGGACCCTGTCCCTTTCGTCCCATGTGATTTTGTTGATTATTGTTCTTATATTAGTTTATATCTTTAACTTGTTTGACCTAGGGTTCATGTATACTTGGGGTTCCAGTAAAGCATCTAAAACTATCGGCCCTCCTGTTGAACCAGAAGGAAATGTAGTGCATGGAGTGCACTGTGCATTCTCACCCAAGATAGTCTTAATGGGTGGTTGCAATACTCATGTGTTTGGAGTCCAGGATTGAGTGGAGATATGAGAAATGTGAGTTGAGAGTTCTATTTTAACTTATTAACACAATAAAGTGTCATTCATGATTATGCATGAAATATAATCAATTCATTTATTTAACATAACAACAACAACTGAAGACAGTAAAGAAACATATGCATTCAATCACATAACATGGGTTTTACCATGGTTCACCCCCTCCTAGGCTACGTCCACAAAGATCTGGCTCTCAAGATTTTTTATTATAACAGTTACAAAACTATAGCATCGTGCTCTTTACAAATCTTTCCAGATGAGTCGAGATCTATTATGAGGTAGACTAGATCACACCAGGATCCTCATCCTGTGATCTAACCCTCAATATCCACCCTCCTTACTCCTCTCCAACTCAACAACTTACAAGATTAGGTCGTATAGAAAAACTTTACAACTAGCTATCAAAACTGGATTCATTCTCTAGACTCTTTATATCTTGTCAGACTCTGGTCTCTGTGTCTCTCCTCTCTTTTCTCCCTCTTCTATGAGACCTAGGTATATATATTTATATGTTATGGCTCACAAACCATTAAAATATATTGCAAAAACCATAACCCTAACGTTATTAGGTCTTCCATGCATGGGTGCATGCTGCTCTTCCTTCTAGTTGTTGATTCCCTCATGCATGCCTTCTTTCCCAAAATAACCTTTATTTCCTCTTTGGCATGCTTCCAACAGGCCCCTAACACTGACATGTGGCTCATCCCGACCCACCTATCCTTTGTGAGCTTCACCAATCTCCCTGGTGATCGCCTAGAACTTCTACATGATATCTTCTACTTGTGTTTGAGCTTGTGCAGTCTTCTCCTTGAGTGTGTCTACTATCTGCACATTCAACCTTGCACACTCTACCTAGGTATATACCATATATTTCTTGGCTTCCTCTACCTGTGCAATGACCTCTGCTACTCACTCCTGGAGCGGTTCCATTTGAGCCTGGCACTACTCTTATGCATCTAGGTAGTGTTGATTTGTTCCTATAGTCTATTCATATCCTACGCCCCTTTGACATGCTCCATGATGGAAATTGTCTTTTTCCTCTGCTTGAGGTCTTTGATAGTTGTGCTTATCCTTTCTTCTTCCTTGTCCCACTATTGGACCTGTTGATCCTCTTCCATATTTGTCCAGAGTTGTGATTATTTGTCGAATAGGTCGGCCACTACATGGACCTGTCATTATATCTCATGTATGTTCTTTGCTTTCCCCTGCTTCCTTTTTTCCCTTCCTCCGGTGGACTGGTAGGTGTGAGTTGCTCATGGATATTATTGCTCTCCTACTGATATTGATCGATTGTCTGTGCAATATGATCAATCTTCTCTATTGTTGTGATTTCTTCCCTCTACACAGTATTTGGAATCTTCTTGTAAGCTTCAGCTATTTGTTTTTCCAATTTGTTCATGCATTCCCTTTCCTATTTGGTATCTATCTTGGCCTGCTCATATATCAATTCCATCTCATCCTGTTTATCCTCTGCCTGCTTAAATTCATCCATGTATGTGCGTGCACGAGACTGTACTTCCTAGGTAACATTAACCTATAGTTTATATAGAGCCTTGGTTGGTATACGCAATAATACTAACTGTAATTGAGCCAAGTCCTTTAGGGGTGTTTTCTTCATGATTTTGTCCATGTGCAGGATGTTGGGTGTAATGTGAAACATCCCGCTCACTTGCTTCAGGTTCTCTTCCTATATGTGATGTTGATGGCCCTATTTCAATTTTGTTGTTGTATGCCTCTACTTCCTCGATCTACTTGAGGAACTATCACATGTCTGCGAGTTTCTATTGAATTTTGTCCTTGTGGTGCAAAACATTCTCAAAATCCTTATATGTTCTATCCTGGACCAATTGGGATATCATTTATGCATCATCCTCCATGATTGTTTATTTTGGAGTTGTTCTATGCACCTTCATATTCTTGTGTGCACCCCCCATCTGAGTAGTTGGTTTCTTAGTTGGGCATGGTTTGTTGGCATGTTTACAGGAAGAGTGTGCTTTTCATTGATGGCAAGAACAAGAACAATGATGTCATATTGGTAGCAATGATGAAAAACGGGAAAAAAACGATGATACCATCGGGAATTATTGTCTACAAGCTCAGGAGGACGAGTACAACACTGCCAAGAGTGCAGTAGAAAAGACCTTGAGGTCCAAAGGATCAAAACCCTTTGATAATCTAAACAAAGTCAAAATCTCAGAATAGATAGATGATTTACCATTACATTGGAGAGAAATCTCATAAGGGACAATGCTTTCCAGAAGTGCAGACGAGGTCCAAGAGACAAACTCATAGGAGGAACAAAGGTCAAAGCATTTGAATACTTAGAAAATATTCTAAGTTATAAGAAATCATAATCTCAAGAGGAGGAGCGACAGTGGTCGTCGGATCGAGCACTGTGAAGATTTGGACCATTGGATCGAGGAAAGTCATGGGATGTCGATCGGATGAGAGCATAGAATCAGGAATTGGGAAATGAAAGAAAGGAAGTGATAACTTCTGACATTTCAAAGTGAGAAGTCTCGAAGTACGAAGGAATCCTGGACGACCATTGAGGTAGGACACATGGTGAGAGATCAATATTACGCTGATTAGAAAATTGAGAAATCATATATAGGAGAAGTGAAAACTTGCGAAGTTCGGGCTCATGAATGTGATCATAGTTTTTGATCGAGGAATGTAGTGGACCATTGATCTGGCACAACAAAATTTGGAGTTCGGGAGTTCAAACATCAAAGAAAGGAAGTGCTCTAACTTCCGACATCGTGAGTCACGAAGTCTTGAAGTACAAAGAGGAGATCTGGACCATCGGATCACTGAGGGTCTTGGACCGTTGATATGGCACAATGTACTTCAGAGTTAAAGAGTTCAGAGAGTCAGGGTATCTCACAACAGAATATCCAAAGCATGAAGTTTTGAAGCGCTTTCTTGATTATCATGTGGTCACAACCACTGGTCACATCAGAGGTGAATAGGGGAAGGATATAGCATCTCTAGGCTCTACCTCACAGTTTCAAGAGTTGGGAGATTCGAGGTGACTCACAATAGAATATGTGATTCTCAAAGTCATGAAGATCCTTTTGGATAGGTGTCTGATCAAAGTTCGTGATCACATGAAAGGAAGGGGTTTAGCCAGAAAATCTAGCACCCACTGTTTAGTTTTCTTAGGAAGGGAAAAGGCACCAAAGGGATGAGCACGTGGATATTCTCTCTCTAACTGCTATAACGGAGTGATGGTATCTTCCAAAGAATTCAAATAACTTCAGGGCGATTGCTAAAGGAGATGAAGAGTCTCTAGATAACTACCAGTGGAATGAACACTCATCATACAGATAATTGACATATGGAAAAGTGTCAAAGACTTTAACTGCCAAAGAGGACAAAGAGTTTCATGCATGATCTAGCAGAGGAATTGGCATGATAAATATACAAATAATAGAGAAGAGAAGAGGTGTATTCAATTGTAATTCATGTGCATAGAAGATAATGTTGAGGTGCACATGCAGAGATAGATCATAAGAATAGAAAGTGAAATATGGTGCGAGTAGGAATAGACTGATGCAGGTAGAGCAGAGCAGTATAGCAGAACAATGATGATATTGGTAATCCATTAACAAAAACTGTATCATTGTAATAAATTTTTGTAACAAAGATTCAATCAAGGTGGTAGGGTGGTGCTAAGGAGGACTATTTTCCTCAGAGTTTCAAGTGGGTGCTTGAAGATAGGGAATTGTAGCTTCCATCCGGTTGCAGCTAGAAAAACCAGGGTGGTAGGGTGGTGCAAGGGAGAACCAATATTCTTTGTTATATAGGTCGATTCCTTTGTGACTAGAAGTTGGTGCTTCCATCCAATTGGTGTTGGAACATTTAGGGAGTTGGTGCTTCCTTCTAGTGGGTGCTAGATAAATCTGAGAGTTGGTGCTCTCTGCAATTTGTAGCTTGCTACCATAGGTTGTAGCCTCATACTTGAGTTGGCTCTCAGATACTGTGATGTACATGAAAGTTGGAGCTTGATTGACATCCTAATAAGAAGAGGTTTTCTCCCTTTATGGGTTTCCTTAAGAAAATTAGTGTCTCTATGTATTCTGTGAGATTGATCAAATATTGTATAATATTCACCCCCATCCTCTCAGTTATTTTTCCAACAATTAGTATCATATTCGGTGCCTTTGATCAAAGGAAGATCAATAAGCTTGATCATGACTATTCATGAAGGAAGTTCAACTAATAGGGTCCCTTTGTTTGATGGAACAAACTTTGCCTTCTGTAAAATAAGGATGAGAACATATTTAATGTCCATGGGTGTTGATGTTTAGGATGTCATTGAAACTGGATATGTCAAGCCTGTAATCTTGGCGTCAAAATATGATAAGGTGGTTTTTATCTTTAATGAAAAAGCAATGAATGCCATCCTCAATGGACTTGTAGAAGTCGAGTTTGTCAAATTCATGCACTTTTATTCTAAAAAATTTAAGTGGGACAAGCTGATAAATAGTTATGAAGGTAATGGAAAGGTGAAAGATGCAAAACTTCAGACTCACAGACTGAAATTTGAGTAGTTAAAGATGGATGAAGATGGAACTATTAGTAATTATTTCTTGCATATAGAAGAAATTGTCAACACTATGAATGGTTTAGGTGAAACTATAGATGAATCTTTTCTAGTCCAAAAAATATTAAGATCTCTTCCTAATAGATTTAACTCAAAGGTCTCTGCTATAGAGGAAATAACTGATCTTAAAGCATTGACACTAGATCAACTTCTTGGAACCCTAACTACTTATGAAATGAGTATCACCAAAGGTAAATCCACTACAAGAGAGGCATCCTTTAAAGCAGAGAAAAACACAGAATCCAATAAAGATGAGATTGAAGCAAATTTTGTGAGAAGACTGATGAAAGGATTAGGAAAATACACAGGTAAATTGTCCTTCAAATGTTTCAACTATGGTAAGATAGGTCATTTTTCATCTAAGTGTCCCCCAAAAAGAAAGGACCAGACATATGATGATGAAGAAAAGCATAAACACAAGAATCTCTATAGAGATAATAATTTAAGAAGAAAAGACTTTGTGTAAACAATGATGATGATCCTTGAGATGATGAAGACAATGACTCTTCTATTGAAAGTAAAATAAATTATTTCATGCTAATATACTTAGAAGATATAAAAATTGAAGATACAGGAAGTGATTTTGATGATTGTGAAGTAGTAGTATATCTTGAAGGATAACTTGGCAGTGCCATGGAAGAGATTGATAAACTCGGAGAAAATAAAAGAAAACAAAAACAATTACTTCTCAAGTATGAGAAAACATGCAATGAACCATCTGAAGAAATTTCTCTGTTGGAATTTAAGTTACAAGAAGCTAAGAGGATTGAGGACATCCTCACACAACAATTAAAGGAAGAAAAAACAAAAGGTGAAAAATTGGAAGCTGAAGTAGTGTCTGTCAGAAAATATCTAGAGAAATTCCAAGCCTTATATCATCAGAATTTGACAAGTATTAAAGCCTCAGAAGGATTAGCCACTATTATGAATCAACAAAGGAATCCAAAGTTGAAAACTGGTTTGGGTTATGAAGGGGTATCGTTAGCCAAGCAACAAAGAATCCATAATGTTTTTCAAATCTACAACCATTGACAACAACAAACCTGCAGAAACAAAGGAAGATAATCATCTACCAAGGAGGAGTGAAGAAAAAGGTAGCAAAACTGAATCTGTAGAACAAAGAAATAATACACCTTCTTCTCAAGGAAATAATCAGCATGGAAGAAATTGACCTTCTCAAAGACGACAACCATTTTCCAAGTACAGATATTTTTTCTATGGATATTGCTTTTACAGTTCTAACTTTGGCCACAAAGCTATAAATTGTTCGTTAAGATTTAGACATGAGCAATCAAGACACCCAAGGAATAAATATCTTCCAAAAGAAAGAATGAGACAACCAAGTAACAAACAAACACATAATTCAAATCATGTGATGGCTAGTGTTGGACTCTAAACATGTCTAAAAATAGCCTTAGTTTAACATTAATTTATCAACCCGAGGATTTGTCTTTTATATCAAGAATATCAACAAAATCTATGCGGATAGCTTGTAGAGGATAAAATCGCATAGTTAAAGAAAACCTGAGTTTATCCACAATCAAGCTCCTCAAATGTTCATGAAATATTCTAAGACTAAGATCTTACTTAACAGAATTGAAATCTAATTACTAACATGTTGTGAATGAAAGGGAACTAACTAATCTGTTGAATTCATTTAACTAAGAAGAAATGATTGAATCTAAGTAAAGACTTTCATAATTAACTATTAACTATGAATTGAATTGTTGGAAAGGAAATAGCAAATTAATCTCTCATATGGAAAGAAAAAACAATTTGTAATCTAATAAAAAAGGACAACAAATATAACTTGACGGAAAGGGACAACAATTGTAACTTTATCTTAAAGGAATCACAATTGTACTTTAATTGAAATGAACAACAAATGTGAATCTAAGTAAAAGGAGCAACACGTACGAAAATGTGAGGAACTATCAAGAAGCAAACTACAATCATGGAAGCTGGAACAATAGTCATTAACACTCGAGAGAAATGTCTATCTTATGTACACAAACAACATAAAATCATTAACACACTTATGCATTCGTCTTAACTATTGCAAAAGATAATTGAATCATAAAACATAAAGAAAATTAATACAATCATAGCTTGAGATAGTAGCTCCTTTAGACTGGGCCCTTGTTCCTCAGAAGCACTGCTACTAGAAACTTAGTATGTAGAAATGGTGAAAACGATCAAAGCTTTTATTGATTTCATAGCTGGTACAACATTCACAAAAAATACATGTGCAGAGTAATTCTAAGTTCTAAATACTAGAACACAATTCTTAGATTGTCTTTTCAGGATCTATTATGCTCTATATATACAATAATCTGAGTAAATCAAGCCATCCTGAGGATCGAGAGATCCTCAGGATTGCTTTACTATTCTAAAGTTACAATATAGAAAACCAATCATCTTTAAAACTACTTTGCGGAAAAAGTCCTCAACCTCAAGTAGCTCACGCATCTTTCAAGATCTCCTTTGATATTTTATCCAAGCCTGTAATAGAATCAAACAATTCCAATCATATTTTAGAATTTATTCAATATAACTTTAATAATATCACTAAAGACATATCAATCATTTTCTATCCTATTTGTCCCTAATTAACAGAAAAGTCAATCAAGATTATATCGTGAACTCTGGGAATAAGGAGGATATTTGTACCTTTTTCATAACCCAACATACCCCCTAGCTTACCTTCTTGCATGTCCTCATGCAAGCTGAGATCTTACATGTAAAGAACTGATGTTGTAAGGAGGGAAAGTTGGTTCACCAGGTCTCCTGAATCCATTACTTCTTTTGAGCTCTACAAAAGCAGCATCCTCCCTCTTCTTATTAATTTGATAATCCTTCTGGTAACTTTATGGAGGAAACCAGATGATAGGGGGATTATACCTGCACCCAATCCAAGAAGCTCCTTCCTCCTGGAGCATTCTAGAATACCTTTCCATTCATAAGGTTCCTGCAACGAAATTCTTGTACACCAAGGGTTCCCTACTTTTGACTTCATTGGAGGATGCATCCCATCTCACCTTAGAAGCAGAAAGGGATTCTTCTTTGAGTTCTCTAAAATATATGATGTATGAACGAATAACCTGTCGATGGATGGGGGATATAGATTCTATGATCCCCACCCCCTCATTTTCATAAAGTTTCTATGTTGCATAATGGTTGGAAAGGACTTTAGGGGCTCTCCTTTGATCCAAAGATCTAACCCAGTTTCCCTCTTTACAAAATTCTTGTGGGATTTGCCCCATCTGACTTGGTTCTTAGTGAAGGACAGGAATGTTTAGAACTCAATGTATCAAATAAAGGGACCAAGGTTATTTTTCCTGTCATCTTCCAAAATGAAGTTATGGAAGTATAATTCACATAGAAAGTATTGTACCTTCTCTCTAAAACATGAAATGAACTCAGGGATAGTGGAAAATGTAATTGGCTTACCTGCTTTGATGGCTTTTACCCTTAAGAATAGGTAAGATTCCAGCAATAATAGGCTATAATTGGTGGCATGGGATCTGTAGTTGATTGCATCAGAGTAAACATCACAAATCTCCTTGATTTGCTCCAAAGCTTTTTCAAATTGGATTTGTATTTTCTTCACCTTCCCTTGGGCTCTGGTAAGCTCAGCATATGTTTCACTTTCTGTTTCTGACATAACCTTTAGTTGTTTAACAACCATTTTATGTTCATCCATAGTGATCATCTATCTATGGATTGATTCAATGCTTGTTGTTCTTGTACCAGTTCTACCTTTAGCCTACCAATAATAGCATCTTGTTCCCTAGACTGAAATGCTTGATATTCTTCCATAGCACCCATCTCATATATGGATTGAGTTAATGCTTTCTAGTCTTGTATAAGCTCTGCTTCTAGTCTATCAACGATAACACTCTGTTCTTGAGATTGAGATGCTTGATGTTCTTCCATAGTCATAAATTCATTTATGTTTAGAATCAAGCTTTGTTGGGACTGCATCAATTCTTCCTCCAATCTCCTAATGGTGGCATATTGATCAAGGGATTGAGCTATTTTGTTTGAGACTAGGGTATCTGTCTACACCTCAGCATCAACTATTTCTAAATGAATTACTTCCTCACTCTGTGCTACTGCATCCTCTACTGTTATTTCTTTAGGGTTTTTCAGTGTTCCCACAGAGTTTGTTGTGACTATTCTTTTAGGAAGAGGGTTCCTTCCTTGCACTCTGGGTATTTTGGATTTATTTCCTTTGTGGGAATTGTTTTCTTGTTCTAGCTTCTTTCTTAATTCTTTAATAATTTCTATAAGTTTTCCAACCTTCTGCTTTAATGCTTCAACTTTTTTATCCTTTCTCTTTAACAACTTGTTCTCCTTTTTCATCTTTCTAATTCTCTTATGGTTTTTGCCTTCTTTTTGTTTGTGAGGGATCTCAAGGCATTCTTCATTCTGATTAGTAGATGGTTGTTCCTCTATTCCTTCCAAGTACTATGTATGTTCAAGAGGATTTCTTGCCTCAGGATGAGGTTCTTCCTGTGTTTTGGCCTCTGGGAATGATATTTCAATATCAGGGAAGTTTTTAGTCAGTTTTGAAGAAGAGTCTCATTCTTGGTATTCTTCTATTTTATATCTATCAATTGAGGCCCCTAAGCTCCCTAAAACCTGAGCTATTTCTACATCATATATTTTCAAAAATTGTTCTTTCAGGTGCTCCAATGCTGGCTCGGTGTCTTCTTGATTGTTTCCTTGTGAGGTTTGTTCTGTGTGCTCAATTTACTGAACATTTTCCTGTAAGGACTGTTCTATAATGTCCTGAATTTCTTCAAGTTGTTTTGTTATGTTCTAGATCTCTTCAGGATTTGTTTTTCTTCTGCTTCTCCTCTTTCTCTCAATGGGGGATTTAGGAGCATGCGTTGCTATTTTTCTCTTTCTCGTTAGTGCCCCTGTTTGTGAGGTTTGAGCCTCTATTTGTGAGGTCTGAGCCTTTTTAATTTGGACAGGGTCTGCCTCAGCTTTGATTTGAGGAGGTGGAACTTCTATTTGTGTAGTGGTCTCCCCTCCCTATGTCTCTTCAATTTCTTGTGGTCAATCTTCGTGGTATAATTTAGGTTGTTTCGATTGCATAGGTCTATTGGTCTCAATAAGATCACCCATGTCAATTTTGTTTGGCTCAGAGCCTTATTTACTATCATTTTAACTAATCCATGGTGGATGATGATAGTAACATGATCCTTGGATTTCTGTGTTCTTAAAGAAACCTCATGTAACATGGCATTCATAAAAAAGGTAGATTGTTTACTAACATTTGTTTGAGTGTCGCTAACAGTTTGAGGTGGTGTGGTATGATTACATCATATTGTCCATCATAGGTGACGTACCTCTGAATTACCCCTACAAGTTCTTTCCATGGTTCGTTGAGGGTGCTCGGGTTAATTCTGTTTCCCTTTTTATCCAATTCCTCTCCAGGGTCTACAAAGGATTCTACAACTTCTTTGAGCATTGAATATTTTCTTTTCCATTGAATGCCTGAGTTAGGGAGACTTGTAACCTTTTCTATGATTTCCAAAGTAACTGGAATTCGTATATCTCAAACCATGGAGATTTCTCCCTGCAAATTTAAAAGAATTCAAGCGTGATGTTTATATCATATCCTTGAAACCAGTTGAAGTACTCCATCCAGCCTAGATGGTGTAGAATTTATCTAGCCTTCTCAGTTACCTGTAGTAATGTTGGTTCCCTGTGAATAGTTCGGCCACCCATCGTTTTGTGAGAAAATGAGAACGACTATCATTCCTGCCTGAAGATTTGGTTAGACCAGCTTGGAGGAAATATTAACAAATATAGAAAAAAATATCAAAGAATGGTGAGTGTATAAAAATGTGGGTTTTCCATTTATTACAATCATTACAATATTATAGGAAAATGTGTCGAATGTCCAGTCCCCTCATTATTGTAGAGGTCGACCTCGACCGTCAGCGTAGGTGAAATTAATGAGTGTAGGTATTTCCGATGAGAGGTAATAATTTCACTACCGTCGTCGATGGGGACCAATCATGTATAATTTTCAAAAAGCATATTAACGGTAATCATTAAACGATAGTCCTTTTTTCTTTGGAAATTCAAATTTATTATACATATACTCAAAAATGTTTTAAGGATAATTAAGTTGAATAAATTAAATCTGTTCATTTAAAAATATTCCACATATCATAATGTTGTTACTTTTCCCATGTTTATTGAATATAGCCTAAATGATAGCCCCATTATTTGAGTAAAGGAAATCTAGAGACACACAAAAACTTGGTTTTTTTAAGGTAAACTTCCATACCACAGGCAGAGCCACTTCTGCCAATAGGTTTCCATAGCCTCAATAGGGTTTCCTTTTTAACCCATAGATGAGCCCATATCCTTAATAAATATTTGAATTGTCTTTTCCCAAAGAGACCACTATCCTGGTTTGGTAGCCAGATGATGATAATGCCACTCACTAGATTGTAACTTAAGTGAACAAGCTAGCTCATGATGAGACCCCTTGTCATTTGACAAAAATGTCAAAGGACATTGCCCTGGTGTGGTAGCTATAGTGGGAATGTCACTTAAGTTATTATCCAATGATAATGGTAGGTTGGATCATGATGAGGCCCCCTATTCTCTGTGGGAGAAGTTTTATAAGTTATATTTAATTGTTTTTATATTTTTTCTTTTCTCATTATTCATTTTTTTTTTTTAGGGATTTATTAAGGGAGGCTCATCTACTCCTTAAAAATAAGGGATGACGTAAAGAAGTTTAAGGATGCCAAGTAAATGTTTTCTTAAGACTCCTTATTATAATATGAGGGTCGATTATCATTCAAGTATATTTGTATGTATATAGGGAAAAGAAATGAATTGTGGTGGTTACTGATTATGAACAAGTTTTAAGATATTTCAGAGAAATTAATTCAAAAACAATTTGATAAGGTATGGGAGATAGTCCACAAAATAATGACAGATTGTTGCAATGATAATTAGAAATAATGCTAGTGAAAATTAGTTAGTGAAAGTCGTACCCCAAAGGAATGGTTTGCATTTTAACAACAATGAAGGAAAGGAACAACAATAAGGAAGAGCACAGAAGGAACAACAGATGTTCCTTTCAAATGAACAACAATGGTGCTCAAGGGAACAACAATCACGTGAAGGGAAGGATAGTTGTTCCATTCAAATGAACAACAATGGTACTCAAAGGAACAACAATCGCATGAAGGGAATGACAAATGTTAACTTTTAACCATCTGAATAGGTAATTTTGAAAACTTCCCATGGCAATATATTTTTGTTGAATCTAAGGATGATTAGTCATCAACTAAATTCATTCAATTATTATGGGTCAGTTTATTTCAAAAGGTTTGTTGATGTCGTGAGTTAATTATAGTTCCCCGATTACTGTTGCAGAGAATGAAATATTCATTTTCTTGTGAAAGACATGGTCTGTGTGATAAGATTAAACAAGAGTTCAGAATAGAAAAGAGTGCTAATTGTGTTATCCTCCCTAGTTATTATTTTCTCAAGTCAATTTCATAAAATGAAAAAGAAAGAAAAACTAATAACTCAATTAGATCTATAATATATATATATATATATATATACATACAATATGTATAGTGTAACAAAATTCATCATTTATGGAGTTGGAGTGGCTGGGATACCTTCCTATCCAACCAAAAATTGAACGACATGGTCCTTACTTACCTCTTGGTAGAAAGATTCTTTTGAAGGCAGATGATGGTAAAGTCATAGTCGATGTCCATTGACCATAAATGGAGATCCAGACCCGTCGATGGTACTTAAAGTGACCGTGCCATTATCATGGACTTCATTAATTTCATATGGTCCCAGCCACCGTGTCTATAAGTTTTCCGAAAAATGTTGAAATCTGGAATCATAGAGAAGTGCACAATCACCTTTCTTGAATGATTTATTCTTGATATATTTGTCGTATTAGGTTGTTATCTATTGTTGAATAATGATTGTCCACTCCACAACATTCATGTGTGCTTCATCCAACTCGTTGAGTCATTGAAGGCATTGTTTATGTGCTTCTGTTAGATCCAGTCCAATTTCTTGGTCCATCCTTAGGGTCTTGATCTCAAACTCGATTGGGAAGATGGGTTCTTTATGATAGACTAGGTGATAAGGAGAGTAGCCATTGGTGTTACACCATGTTGTGCGATAAACCCATAAGACATTCGGGATATCAATAGCCCAATTCTGTCATTTTGTTGAGATAGTCTTTGTCAGGATTACCTCTAGGAACTTATTCGTGCTTTATACTTTCACGTTTGCCTATGGATGGTATGGAGAAGTAACCCTGTTCTTAATATGGTAATTGTCCAAAGTGGTGGTAATTCTATGAGCTATAAATTTTGACCCCCCATCAGTAATTACCTCCCTGGGTAGTCCATAGCATACAAATAATTTGAAAATAAATTTGATGACTACTTCTTCTGTTGCATTTGGTAAGACTTTTGCCTCTACCCGTTTGGTCATATAGTCTATTGCAAGTAGAATATAGGTCTTTTGATTTGAGTTTGGGTTGAAGGCGCCAATGAATTCTAGTGCCCATTTCTCAAATGGTTATGTGACTAATTGTGATTTCAAGGGAATTTCATCATCCTGACCTGGTTTTCCCATCCATTGAAAACTATCCTAGGTCTGGACGTATTTATTTGCATCTCTGAATATTGAGGGGCAATAGTATCCCATATGTAAAATTTTGTGTCGAGTCTTGTGGTCTGCAAAGTGCCCACCACAGGGATTGTCATGTCCTGCTTTCATTATATCATATATTTCATCCTCTTGTATGAATCTACATATTTGGAGATCAGCTCCTATGTGGAAGAGATATCCACAGATCCAAGTGAATCATGTGTTATGTTGGATGATCAGTTTTCTTTCCCTTGATGATAGATGTGTCGGTAATTTTCCTGCTTCCAGATAATTTTCCACATCAGCATTCCAAGGTGGCTTTGTGGTGATGGAAAACAGATGCTCATCTGGAAATTGGTCTTCAACTATTAAGGAGTCATCTCTTTTGGGTATGCGAGACAGGAATTCTACGACAAGATTTTCTCTCCCGGGTCGATCTTTGATGGTGATGTCAAATTCCTGTAATAATAATAACCACTGAGTGACCCATCCATTAGCAATCGGTTTATTAGCTATATATATAATAGCACAATGATCAGTATACATAATAACTAGATAGCTTGTTATATAATGACGAAATTTATTGATGGTGTGTATAACAACTAAAATTTATTTTTCTGTTACTGTATAATTAAGTTTAGCTGGAGTAATATTATTTCTAATGAAATAAATAGCATAAGGTTTCTTGTCTTCTTCCTGTCCAAGGAAAATGCCTATGGAAATATCTGATGCATCGGTGGAGATGTGAAATGGTATTTTCCAATTTGGTCCCCTCAACATCGGTGTTGTTGAGATCATCTTCTTGAGTCCTGCAAATTCCACATCACACTTTTCAGACCATTGAAACTCCACATTACCAGTCAAGGCATGTAAAGGTGCAGCGATTCTCGCAAAATTTTCCATAAATCTGCGATAGTATCCAGAAGCGCCAAGGAAACTACATACCTTATTTTGTGTGTGTGGTGTAGGTAGATTAAGGATTACCTGTAATTTTGCTGGATCTACTCTAGTTCCATATGCATAAATATAATTCCCTAGTACCACACCTTCTGTCATAATCATGTGACATTTTTCATGGCTTAAACATAACCTGGTAGAAATGCACCATTCTAGTACCTTCTCCAGATTATTCAGTGCATGATTGAATTCATCACCATTAGGAGTGAAATCATCCATGTAAACTTCAAGCCCTTCACTAATCAGATTGTTGAATATGCTCATAATGGCCCTTTGGAATGTGTCTGGAGAGTTACATAGTCCAAAAGGCAATACTTTGTATGCAAAGGTACCTTAGGGGTAGGTGAATGTAGTTTTATCATGATCGTCTGGGGCAATCTGGATTTGATTGTAGCCACTAAAACCATCTAGGAAAGAAAAGAATTTCTTCCCTGCCAAAGTATCCAAGACCTAATCAAGGAAAGGTAAGGGAAAGTGGTCCTTTTGAGTGGCTTTGTTAAGTTCCCGATAGTCAATGTAGATTCTCCATTTCCCATTTTTCTTGGGGGCGATGACTAATGGGCAGACCCACTAACTATCTGAGATAGGGTATGTAAAATCTATCTCCAACAGCTTTTGTAATTCTTGTTTAACAATATCCCTAAGGTGGGTATTCAATATTATCTGCAGCTTTCAGATAGGTCGGGCATCTTTCTCAATGTAAATGTGGTGTGTGTAGAGTTGTGGATCAATACCTTTCATGTCAGAATACTCCGAGCGAAAATCTTGCTGGTATTTAGAAAGGACTTGAATCATATTTTGTTTTTGTTGCTCATCCAAATTGGAATTGATGTTCATAGACTTCCCTGGTGTGATCTCAACGGATTTGATGTTGTGAACAGTGGTAGTCGAGATTTGTTGTTCCATTAAATCTTCCAGCAGGTCTCCCTGTGCTTCACAGTCTAGAACAACTTGGAGCATCTAGCATGTTGGATTACCCATGGTGGTTGTGTTGTTAATAAACTGATTGATTACATCATCCTCTAGTTGGTTCTTGAGTCTAAGAGCTTCTTTTAGCATGAGAGAGGATCGTAAATCCTTTTCTGGATACTGTGGTGGTGGCAATTGTGGATATATGAAAGTCGGGCTTAGATTGGCTGGAGGATATAAGATGAGAATTTTCATGACACATCCTCTAGAAGTTGTCATATTACCCGTTCTAAATTCTATGTCTGTATCTGCTATTGAGAGCCATGGTCTACCCAGTATTAATGGATGCCCTTTGATTCCACTTCTTGGGTTGATGATGAGGAAATCCATTGGATATTCCCAAGAGTCGACTGAGATTGCTATGTCATGTAGTGTGTCGACTAGTCTAACCACTGATCGATCGACCAATTGTAACATAATGGGGGTGGGTTTGAAGGAGTCAAAACCCAGGGTGTTGTAGGTTTCCATAGTCAGGATATTGATGGTCACACCCAAATCAACTAGTGTATTTGGAAAAGAACAACCCTAGATCTGAATTGTTTCTATGGGATTCCTTGGATATGAATATTTGTCTGGTTCTTGTCTACTTAGAAGTAGATCAGATAAGGCTCCCACTACACGAACTGTTGATGATGAATTTTTAATTTTCCTAACATGCTTCCTCCCACATAGTTCCTTGACTATTTTTGCATATATTGGAATTCATTGCAGAGCCCACAGGAGTGGGATATTGACATATAAATTCTTGAGTTTCCCTATAATTTCGAAGTTAGGATAGATGCCAGGTTTTTCTATCATCAATATTTTGGGGAACAGAGGGGAAGGAGTTTCATCCTTATCAGGATCCTGTGACTCAAATGTGTTTCCCCCCTACTTGATTTCTTCTATTATTACCACAATTGAGGGAGTTATTGTTGGTTGTTTGTTATTTTCCTTTTCCTGTTCTTGGAAAACATTATTTTCCCCAGGAGATATTATATGCCCAGATCTCAATCACAGTTTGTTGCACCCTACCGATTTGGTCTCCTCTTCCCCATTCTCCATAATCTGGATGAGTTGAGATGGTCTATTATTAGGATTTGGGTGGGTTTGGGCTGGTAATTGAGGGCGCAATTGAGATTAAGGTTTTTGGGGTAGTTGGAGTGGAGCTTGCAATGTGGTTTGGGTTTGAGGGGCTATCCCCATGGGTTGGTTGTTTATCCCCATGGGGCACTGCCAATTCTGGTTCCAATTTGGGTTTTGGGCAATTGTATTAGGCCACTGCAGGGGCTAGGGGTTGTTGTTTGAGTTTTTCCAGGATGAGGTGGTGTATTGTGAGTTAGGCCAGGTGAAACTTGCAGTTGATTGATTCTACTAGATCGGATTTTCTGGTGGTTGGCTTAGCCAAGTGGGATTTTCAAGTGGGTATTGTTGGGACTACCAGTTCTGATTACTAAACGGCTAGTTCTGCCATGTATTACTAGAATTTTGTTGCTGATTATACTACCCAAAAATGTCCTAGAGTGTATTTGGAGGGCGAGCCTACCATTGATGACGTTGAGGCATCAAATATAATGGTTATGTTTCCTCTTCTTCTCCTCTAAAGATAGCTTTCAGTCCCAATAGTGATGGGAATTTCTCCGTGTCATGATCATTGGAACAAATAGCGCAAACCCAAACCACATCCAAAGGACATTCCCTTGGAGCATGCATTTTTATACATCTATGGAAAAATATGGCCAAAGTTTGTTCTGCTTCTCCTTGTTTTTGTTTGGCCTGCAAT
Organism: Picea abies; assembly: GCA_900067695.1. NCBI lineage: Eukaryota > Viridiplantae > Streptophyta > Pinopsida > Pinales > Pinaceae > Picea > Picea abies. The sequence continues at coordinate 20,935 of CBVK0100455915.1, forward strand.
ATATCCAATTGTGTAGTCAAAATGCACAAAATATCTGTTTTGAAATTTTCTAAGAGATTACCAACTTCATATCGCATAACGCCCCCACTAGTAATGTTGTTATTTCTGGTTAGGGAAGTTTGAATTCCTAATCTGGTCCGTGTACTTCCTCGTGATCACTTGATGCACAATAAAATGATGTTATCATAAGTTTATTGATAAATTCCACACATCCCTATTAAATTAAATGTTTCTACCCATTCATCCTTCATACCTTTAAGCAGAGTTGATTTAAGTACTTCACCTAGTAATGTACCATAGGGCGATCTCTGCAAGTTATACTGAAATCTCTCAATATACTCTTCTAATGATTCATTTTCTTTTGCAGTCATTTGAAAGATTTCATCTTTTAGGTCCCTGGTTCTACAATAATCCTAATCTTTTGTCAACAAGGCTTGTTTCATCTCATCCCATGAGTTAATGGTTCCACCTCCTAATCCCATAAACCAGCGTAGAGCTACCCCCTTCAAGGTAGAGGGGAACAGTTTTAATTTTTTGGGTTTAGAAGTGTAATCATACCCTCTACATAGGACATTTAACTCGAATAAGAATGCGTTCGAGTCTTCTGAAATTAATCCATGGAAGGTTTTGTAGGGGGATTGCTTTCATGGGAACATTGGCGATTGGATCAACTATCAGATATTCCAATGTGGAGGTTTGGGGTCGTTGTTGATTTGGTTGCGCCATTTGATTGAAAATGTGCCAAAAATCTTTAGGAATTTTTTGATATGGGTGTTCTATTCAAGGTGGTTGATTATTTGATCCTCTACGGGATTTGATTGCACTCCCTGTATCTGAGATTTCGGGTATGCGTTCTTCTTTTATAGGAGATTTAGGATCAGGGGATGGTGATAGGTTTTCCTTGGCAACCCCACTGGTTTCTCCTTCTTCTTCTCCTTTATCCTTGTCTAAAGGGTTGAGGGGTGGAAGTTCTGTGCTTTCAAATCTTTTCTCAGTCCCTTCATTTTTTCTATGAATCTCAACGTTGGTTGTAGTTGGTGAAAATGTTGCCTGAGGGATTCAGACGGGTCCTTTCCTAGGTCTATCCAAAGCTTGAGATTCAACCTTTCAGATGATGTCATCTATGAAATTACCTCTCCCAGGGAGCATCGAGCCCTGGGCTTTGGTAGTCTTTGGTGGGGGTTTTGATTTTTCAAGATATTTCTTCTTAATCATACACACTTCACACAAAACAAAATTCAAAAAGAAACACCTATATGACCTCTTAAGTGTCAACTGGAGGTAAGCATTGGCATAAGCATCTTACTTATTGCTTGCATAGGTTCTTACCTTCTGTCTTCAATACCTAGTTCTCCAGAGACACAACCTATGCTACCTTTGACATTCTCCCCAGAAATGGTGCCAAAATGTTGGACTCTAAAGATGTCTAAAAACAACCTTAGTTTAACATTAATTTATCAACCCGAGGATTCGTATTTTATCTCAAGAATATCATAAAAATCTATGTAGATAGCTTGTAGATGCTAAAATCGCATAGTTAAAGCAAACATGAGTTTATCCACAATCAAGTTCCTCAAATGTTCATGAAATATTCTAAGACTAAGATCTTACTTAACAGAATTGAAATCTAATTACTAACATGTTATGAATGAAAGGGAACTAACTAATATGTTGAATTCATTTAACTAAGAAGTAATGATTGAATCTAATTAAATACTTGTAGAATTAACTATTAACTATGAATCGAATTGCTGGAAAGGAAATAGCGAATTACTCTATACTATGGAAAGAAACAAAAAATTGTAATCTAATCAGAAGGAACAACAAATATAACTTGACGGAAAGGAAAAACAACTGTAACTTTAACTGAAAGGAACGACAATTGTAACTTAATTGAAAGGAACATCAAATGCGAATCTAAGTAAAAGGATCAACGCGTATGAAAATGTGAGGAACTGTCAAGCAACAAACTATAATAATGGAAGTTGGAACAACAATCATTACACTCGAGAGAAATGTCTATCTTCTGTACAGAAACAACATAAAATCATTAACACACTTATGCATTCGTCTTAACTATTGCAAAAGAGAATTGAATCATAAAACATAAAGCAAACTGATACAATTACAACTTGATATAGTAGCTCCTTTAGACTGGGCCCTTGGTCCTCAAAAGCACTACTACTAGAAACTCAGTATGTAGAAATGGTGAAAACGATCAAAGTTTTTATTGATTTTATAGCTAGTACAACATTCACAAAAACTGCTTGCATAGAGTAATTATGAGTTCTGAATACTTGAACACAATTCCTAGATTGTCTTTTTAGGATATATTATCCTCTATATATACAATAATCTGAGTAAATCAAACCATCCTGAGGATCGAGAGATCCTCAGGATTTATTTACTATTATAAAGTTACAATATAGAAAATCAATCATCTTCAAAACTGCTTTGCACCAAAATTCCTCAACCTCAAGTAGCTCACTCATCTTTCAAGATCTCCTTTTCCATTTTATCCAAACCTGTAACATAATCAAACAATTCCAATCGTATTTTTGAATTTATTTAATATAACTTCAATAATATCACTAGAAGACATATTAATCATTTTCTATCCATTTTATCTCTAATTAACAGAAAAGTCAATCAAGATTATATCATAAACTGTGGGAATAAGGATGATATTTGTACCTTTTTCATAACCCAACAGCTGGGAAAAGGACGCATATTAAGCATAACAATCATTATGATCCTTTATTCAGTGAAATAGAATGTTACATTTTCCATAATATCTAAGCCTCATAACTTTGTATGAAAATCCTATCAAATGGGGAAGTTGACTCGTGTTCAATTCAAATTGAAGAGTTTCACATATTTAGAGAAACCACTTCAACTTATTCATATGGATCTATGTGGACCATCATGAAACGAAGGAACTAGAGGAGAAAGTTACTTTATCATGGCCATTGATGACTTCTCCAGACTTACATGGGTTTCCTTTCTGAGAGAATGATGTGTTTGAGAAGTTCAAAAAGTTTAAGCCGTTAGTTGAGAATTAGAAAGGAAGGAAGTTAAAGGTAATTCTCTTAGACATGGGAGGAGAATTTATGTCAATAAATTTCAAAGAATTTTGTGACAGACATGGAATTAAAAGAGATAGGCATCTGATCAAAGTTCGTGGTCATGTGAAAGGAAGGCACTTATCCAGAAAAGCTAGCACCCACTGTGTAGTTTTCTCAGGAAGGGAAACAATGACAAAGGGATGACCATGCAAATATTCTCTATGTAACTACTAGAACAGACTAATGGTATCTACCAGAGAATTTGAAGAGCTTTAGGGTGATCTCCAGAGTAGATGAAGAGTCTTGAGATAATTTCTAGTGGAATGAAGGCTCATCGTAGAGACAATTGACATATGGAAAAGTGTAGAAGAATGTAACTGATGGAGAGGATGAAGAGTTGCGTGCATGGTCTGGCAGAGGACTTGGCATGATAAATATATGAAAAAAATAGAAGAGAAGAGGTGTCTTCAATTGTGATTCATGTGCGTAGAAGAGAATGTTGAGGTGTGCATGCAGAGACAAATCAGAAGAATAGAAAGTGAAAGATGATGTGAGGAGGAATACACTAATGCAGGTAGATAGAGAAGTATAACAAAACAATGATGAGACTGGTAAGCCATTGACAAATACTATATCACTCTAATAAATTTATGTAACAAAGATTCAATTAGGGTGGTAGGGTGGTGCTAGGGAGGACTATTTTCCTCGGAGTTTCAAGTGGGTGCTTGAACACAGAGAGTTTTAGCTTCCATTTGGTTGTAGACAGAAAATGTAGGGTGGTAGGGTGGTGCAAGGGAGAACCATTTTTCTCTGTTATAAAGGGCGATGCCTGTGTGACTGGAAGTTGGTGCTTCCATCCAGTTGGTGTTGGAACACTCAAGGAGTTGGTGCTTGCTTCTAGTGGGTGCTAGATAAATCTGAGAGTTGGTGCTCTCTTTAAGTTGTAGCTTGCTATCAGAGGTTGTAGACTCATATTTGAGTTGGTGCTCAAATAATGTGATGTACATGAAAGTTGGGGCTTGATTGAAATCCTAAGAAGAAGAGGTTTTCTCCCTTTATGGGTTTCCTTGAGAAAATCAGTTTCTTTGTGTATTCTGTGTGATTGATAAAATATTGTATATCTATGCAAGTTAATTCATCTCCAACAAATTAAATAATAATCTAGAAAGATTCATAAAAGTTTCATTTGTGCAATTTCCCATTCCTAGATTAATTTCAATTCCAAGTCGTGTGTTTCAATTTCCTGCATTAGATTAATGATTCAATTTCAGTCATAGCTTAAACATTAGATTATATTAGTCCTACTTCAATCTTGCATATACTTTGCGTGTGTTTCGTCAATTTACGAACCCTGGGTTGATAAATTATATAGTTGGGAAAATACTACGATGAAATTAATTCAACATTAGTTTGGCCCAATGTAATGATTGTCATTCCCTCGTTACGATTGTTTTTTCCTTTACAGGATGTGTCGTTCATTTGAATAGACAAATTCCATTCACTTTATGATTGTTGTTCTTTTACAAGTGTTGCATCTCTAGAGGCTGGGTATTGAAAATGGAAGGTAAGAACCTATGTAGGCAACAAGTAAAAATGCTTGTTCCAGCGCCTGTCTTCGGATGATACATAGAGGTTGTTTTAAGGACATCTTTAGAGCCCAACATTTTGGCATATTTTTTGGGTAAGCATGATGGATTGAGGTATTAGTTTCTTTTTCATTTCAATTCATGAAAGTGTGATATAGACGTGTTAGTAAGGGGTCATAGAAGCTCATGAGAGGAGACTCCTCATGTTCTCCCTACCAACTTGGTAAAAGTAATTTCAATTTCTGCAAATTTCAATTTATGAAAGAGTGTTTAATTCATGAAAGTGTGATATAGACTTGTTAGTAAGGGGTCATAGAATCTCATTAGAGGATACTCCTCATGATCTCCCTACAAACTAGGTAAAAGTAATTTCAATTTCTTTAAATTTCAATTTCCGCAAGAGTAGTTTCAATTTCTTTAAATTTCAATTTATGCAAGAGCGTTTAATTTCTACAAGTGTGATCTACATGTGTTGGTTATAAGGGTCATAGAATCTCGTGAGAGGAGACTTCTCACTGTCCCTACCAACTATCAAGAGCATTTAATTTCCACAACTATGAAGAGTAATTGTTCTATGTCTTATAAAGAGTGTTTTTATTTAAGTTTTTTCATTTTGATTTGGGTGTTGTAAGAATCCTCTTTTAACATGGTTTAACAATGAATGTCATATTGGAATTGATCACTTAGATCCTGGCATATATCAGGGTTTCCTCTTCCCTGAAAGAGGAGATCTTGACAAGGATCAAAGATTCAAATACTCCTCCAAAAACAATTGAAGATCCAACATCTGAACACTCTTATGAATCTGATGATGAACAATTGATCGAAAATGAGATCGAGGAAGATGCAGGGGAGTTACAGCATGATCTGAGTGAGGAGTAATGTGCCTATGAAATCCTGCTCGAACGATGGTTTCAAGCGAGTACTAGGTTAGATCCATTTAGTTTTTCTTTTTATTTTTTTAATTCACAGTTTCAACAACTAATTTCGCACGTTCATATATATTTCTGATTGTCATTTGCGAAATTGAAAGACAACATATTCTTATTACTTTTGCGTGCATGGCTACATTGTCTATTTGGCTACACGTAACTAATCGCTCATTTTTAATTAGCATAGTGTAGGTAGGAGTTTTTTTTTTCAAGTTTTTATTTTATTTTTATTTATAATAAGTATGCTCTCCTCTACACTTCATGCGATTGCGAGGATCAGAAAGTAGGATAATTGATTGATTTCAGGAATATTAATTGATTGACGATAAGAAAAATAAATTGCCTAATCTATTTTTCATCTGTAGTTTGTTTTCATTTGCTCACAAATTTGTAATAAATTTGTGAAATCAATTTTTTTTTAAGATAAATGCAGAAATAAAAATTTTCCCATGCTTTTGTCTGCAAATCAAAACAATAAAATAGTAAGGTCTACAATTTTCCCATATATATATATATA
>CBVK0100455918.1:0-14019 GCA_900067695.1 Picea abies
TTAGTAATCTTAAGACCTGTAAACCTTCTGTTCCTTAATATTTCTCTTTGTTAGAAATCTTGTTTTTCTTTCATTATTGTTAATTGAAATATAAGATTATTTCCAGATAAAAGCCTTATATTTCTCCGTGTAGTGTTTTCATTGTTTACAATTTCGAAATTGTCACAAAACCAGGAAACGGCCTTGATTGTGTTTTTACATTACTGTTTAAGATTTTAAAGTTGTTTCATTAATATCTTCTCTGAAAGTCTGAAGTAACCAATCTATAAAAAGCCCCTTTTACAAACATTTAAAACCCTATCACCCATGACAGTTCCTAACGGTAGACAACCTAACGTAGAACCTGGTCTACAGGATCAAACCAACATTTCCCTAAACCTATTTAACACCATCTTACAAACTGCAACAAATAGTGCTGAGTTAGAAAGATCGTGGGGTGCAATTGAACGTGACATAAGCATCCAGGAACAACGGGAAGCAAGATAGAGACAGTTGAGAAACTGAATCTGATCTAGTTTTTTCTTTGTTTCTTCTTTTCAAAATCTCATCATAAAAATCTTTATTCGGATGCCTTGACGGTGTGTTTTATAGCCTTAAAACACAAACTCAGGAACAACAATGGGACAGAGCAAATGAGCCAAAAGGGATGCGTTCTAAGTTTTAGAATCTGTGGCTTGGACCTTTCAAGGTGGCTGAGAAGATTGGGGCAGACACTTATCGGTTACAGAATCTGAGGGGGGAACCTATTGCCCTCCCAATAAATGGCCAAGCCCTCAAACAATATTTCCAATAATAATAATAATAATAATAATTGTTTTGTATGAGTGTTTTCATGATTGCGAAATGCATTTTTTGTTGTTTTCTTTTGCTTTCTGGATTTCTGCACTTTTGAAAGTTGTGTTTAGCAAGACAATGGTAGACCTTAAATTAAGAACATAGCGAACTCTGTTCCTAACTCATCGCTCACATATAAACAGAAGTAGCGTTGAAGAACTTGTGGTTGCTTTGAGTAGTCCTCTATCTAACTTGTGCAAATGAACAACTTCAGAGAAATGTCAGAAGTGTTTTCTTAGTGGTTTGGTAAGACCTTATGGGAAAGATGGAAAGAAATACATGAATCCCGAACAAAAATCTAGCAAAGGATTCACCTTAACCATCTCACTTTGTGAAATAAACATACATCATCCTCTCCCACTCGCTCAGGGCATCATGCAGAAATAAAGTTGATATTATAAAAAGAGTGAACAGTAGGAGAGGGTATGCAGATATCTTCGTCTGGGATATGGACGCTCACTAGTAGCGGATCAAGGACTGTGATGTTAGGGTGACTCAGTCGAGACTATGGATGCTCGTTGTGGAGAAACACCATAGAAAATGATTAAAGGTAACTAAAGGCTTCAGGCCAATGAATACTTTACTATATTTTTGTCAAAAGGAGCATGAGTCAGGGTTACATGAAACAAAGGATGAATAAAGGTTAAAAACCCCACAGGCATGCCCAAAAGCATCAACCGAAGGATTTCAAATGTAAAGGTAAAAGAGGCTCTGATTTAAAACCAGTAAGGTTCTCCACCAGCTTTCATATCAGCCAAGCATGAAGGAAGAACAAAGATTCTACTTTCGCCCAGTGAATCACCATTTGTTGAGCACTCAAAACACCCTAAAAAGTCTATGTCAAATTTTACTTTTTGGGTACCACTTAAGCTTTTGGCATTGTCTAATTTGACTTCAATATTGAAAATGTTGCATTTGATTATCATTTTTTTATTCTCATTAAGTCTTTAAAATATTGCTTGGACATGTGAAAACAATCATAACTTAAAAGGACTAACATTTAATTAAATAATCAACCACTAAAGAATTTCACCCAACGAGTCCAAAATTCAGCACCCAGAAGAATTGAAGATGAAAGAAAATCACTCGAGAAATCAAGGTCACCGATCGTCGATCTTCGTCGGTGTCGATAGAAGGGAGTATTCTTTCATGACAAGCATTACACAAGGAATCCGTCGATAGCCGATTTCATTCAGCATCAGCGAAAGGCAAAGGGAGTAAACGTTAGCAAAGAAAGAAAGAAATCGTCGATGGTCGATACCCAAAGCATTTTGGCATCAGAGAATTTTTGAGAAAATAAATCCATAGAGAAGATAATAAGCTTATCCCCAAGTGTCGATTCACCGGTGCCTTTTTGGCATCGACAGTCCTAGGTTTAGCTCAGATCGCACATTTTGAACAAAGTCCCAAACCCAACTATTACCCGCAAGCTAGGTCACTGATCTTCGATATCGTAGGTCCCAAACCAGTTATGTCGCGATGGTACCACTGAGCATGAATTCTAGGCTGCCTTAGAAGAAATACGGTTTGTTCAAATAACGTAAAAGTACGTTCCAAATAAGACAGGAAAAGATGTGTACCAAACACATAGGGAGTTCATATACAAACAAGAAGATGATGCATTCAATCGTTATAACCAGAGCCCGTACATCAAAATTTTGAGACTTTATATATATTAGATTGTTGTCAAGCTCAGGCTATATACAATAGACACTGTCTACACCTTTTGGCCAACCAACCTGATTACATTGAGGACATGAAAATTTTCACAAGAAAAAGGGAAGACTATCAAAATTTTGCACCACGTTTGACAATACAAAACAAAGTCTGCCCATCATGCCTCTTCTGCGCGTGAAATTTCTCCCCGATTCCTCGTGCTCCCTGAGGTGTTGTCACCTTTTGTTCTTCCGACACCCTTTGCACTTCGTGCAACTGCACGATTGTATATTGGGCTTCTATAAGTTGCCACTTAAGCCAGGTTGTGTTCCCTTCAAGACCCTATGGAGCTAGCACCTCAAGGTTCTTTGCCACCAATTGCTGACATAATTATCTATTCTCCTGGTAAATATTAGCTATGGCGAGTTGTGACTGCTCCAGCTATATATTAGGTCCTCGGATGTTAGAACCTAAAGATTTTGTCTTTCTCGTTCAGCTCCTACTTCCTCGACTTGGAGTTCTAACAGGCTCTAGCCGGATAGCATGCATTAGGATCTCCTCGGCGGTTGATCATGCACACAACTCAATCGGGATTTTTATTTCCCCCCTGACTTCTTTATTCTTCCTGGGCCTTCCTATCCTCTGCGATATCTGCTATTGAGGAAGCGTGACTTCCAACTTGTGTCCTTCTGAGGTAACTTCTTCCACTTCGGCCTCAGCACAGGGCGATACCATCATTTCTGTGCAAAGGTAGGAATCTCTCTTTGAAGCCTTGGGAACACCCACTGCAAATAAGAATGATTCTCGGGAATTTTGTGGCTCAGGCCTGGCAATTCGGCTACCTCGCAGGCCTTGTCTTATGTTTTGAGGAGATCCTATGGTGCGGAAACTTATCCACCTTATGTGTGGATGTCTTGACAAAGTCCCAAAGCAAAGAATTTGATCGAAGTAAGCTCGTGATATGAGTTACCAATGGCACACAAGATCGGCTAGTGAGTAGAATGCTGATAGAACATCTAGAATTTATAACGGAGCAGGGCAACGAACCGAAACATGTCAGGGGACACTGAATGCCTTGTGACGGGATGTTTTAAAAGAATTATTGTGTCACATCCTTGAGATGTCATGATTTGAGGCGTGTGATATGCAATTGATACGAATTGCAGAAAATGTGTGGTACGATCATTTCATTTCCTTTCATTTCCCCCAGTCTCCATTATGAGCTAATGATGGTTGATGCACTTGTTGATGAGAATTTTGTTTGAGCAACCTGCCTCAACCTGAAGCATTTAATGACCTCTCTTATGACAATATCCAATCCTTTTGGAACTTACTTATACTTTTGGCATATGTTCGGCTCTGACATCCTTACCCAACCCCAAGGGTCAACCAGCCACTAGCGTGATTTTGACTCTCATGTTTTTCGTACTTGATCTATCATGCTATGACGCATGGATGTAACCCACCCTAACTTAAGAAAAAGTGTGGTGCTAACAGAGACGGTGCAGGTGACCTGAAAGGTTGCAGAGATTATGTAAGTATCAAAAAAACCAAATTTAGCGAGCTTTACAGGTATGCATCAGTTTGTTTTCTTCTCGTTTACGCTTTTCACATATTTTTGCTGAGTATTTTTCTGTTAGTAATTTATATACGATTTTAATTCCTATTGGCAGGAAGGATCCCTCCGACTATCAAGCAAAATCAGCTCTGTAACTTCACCGAGTAATCTGAGAGAAACTGAATCCAAAGATCAACAGGTGATGAATGATATCTAAGTCCCCGAGTTCAACAACCTCGACAAATTCGTCGACTTGTGCGACATAGTCGAATCGCATACCAAGCAAGATTTATTATGGGTTGAAGAGCTAGTGAAGATGACCAACACAATGCTAGGACAAGTGCAAAGATTTATGGAACATCTGATTAGAGCTCAGACTGTGCTACAATAGTTAAACACTAGTCTAGTGAAGTACCAAGTGCATGCAGTGGAGGTCAGAGGAATTTACATGGCTCTGATGGAACAACACAGATTTCCATGGGCCCAAACTTGCAAGGATCTATTTATCAGTTGGTTGGAGTATAAGAAGATTCACTCTTTCAATTGATATCTTAAGTTGACTATTAAAGAAATTGTTAGAAGAGGATGCCACATGGCAAATATTTTTTGTTTAAACTACACTTAGCCGTTATTTTCAGTTGAATTTTATGTTATAAATAAGAACATTGACCAATTAGTTAAAGGTGGATCATTGTTGCAAGAACTCTTTCTTTTGGATTGTTAAGAATTATTTTTAAGCTATCATTAATAGAGAAGTCCTTCTGGACCAGAGACAAAATTATTTTCATCAAATGCATGTGATTGGACGTGGAGAAGAACTATTTCCTATCTTGTTTCATGAATGATGTTGTAATGAGTAAGAGATATTTAATCTATTGTCAAGTTATCTGGTGCAATAATTTGTTGTTGTTGGCCCTTGGTTATGGAAGGAAGTGAAGAACAAGGAAGAAAAGGTGAAAAGCGAACTTTGCAGAAGACACAGTGACTGTCACTGGGTTGAAGTGGGAAAAAGAGAAAAAAAGATGGAGCGAAGTATGGAAATGCAAGTCGTTGGACGAGGAGATCAAGGATGAAAGATCAACAAGGAAGAGGGTTCGAGGACAAATCAACTAGTGGAAAAATCCATCGTTGGATGCTTTGGAGCACCGCGCGAGAAGGAAGGAAAGACAGGCTGGCAAAGCCCAGAAAAAGTGGGTCAAGTTGACATAGGGTTTTAGACACCTAGGGTTTTGGTATCTAGGATTTTAGCACCTAGGTTTTGGCCTAGGGTTGTCGGTGAATGATTGTAATGTATAAATAAAGGTCTAAAGGGCCTAGGTTGGGTTGGTACTTTGGGATGGTATGATATTGTTGTTGATCTAGCTCTATTGTTGTGGTGAGATATTATTATATTGAGCAAGAGAAGTGCTAAGTGAGAGAGCCTTCTAGTATTGTAAGATCTCCAGTTGTGTGTGAAGGTCAAGACCTATAGCTAGGTGTGCAGGAATGGGAGAGAAAGAGAGGAGAAGAAAGAAGATATTGCTAGCGGAGAGCGCAGACAAGAATTGTATGCTTTACCTTAATAAATCATAAGCACAGTTTTGTGGATTTATCCCTAGAGATAGGGTGAACCACTTACATATTGTGTTGTGTGTGTGAGATTGATGCTTTGATCTTTGTCACTGTTATATTGTTATTTTCATTGTTGTAATTAGATCATATCTATAATCATGTAGGGTAGATCTAGCTTGGTGAGGGATATATGAATGTTTCCTTGTTGTTGTATTAGATCCACTTGACATTCCCCTAGTTGTAGATGCCTCTGTCCTGCAACCCCCCATAGCTGCTTCGAGTGAGACTACATCTGCTTCACAGGTGTTGTCGAAAGGGCCAGTAGCTAGGGATTGTTGGTGCGCTCTTGGAGTGAACCTTGGGTCTGCCCCTGTGCCAACAAATGGTTTTGTTGCCGGGACAAGAATCCTAGTAAGGGAATGTCAAGGTGGTTCCCATTGAAGACAAAGATTCAGAAGTGGATAGAGGATCAAGAGAGGGACTTCGTTGAAGCCCAGAACAAGAACCCTAATTTTAGTACAGAGGATTGGTTGGAGAAATATATCTTTATCGATATACACAAGATATTCTTTGGAGGAATCCACCAGGAACTGTATGAGTGGCTAGCTAGACTAGCAGATACCTAGTTAGAGATAAGATCTAGACCTCCTATGGTTTGGATGTCGGAGTTGATCAAGAAGGTAAAAAGAGTTGATAACGTTGTATCATGAGCAGTAGATCATTGGTTTGATAATACCATTGGAGGGTACATCACAAAGTTTGTTGTTGACAGAGTAGAGTCATACAACCAAGCTGAAAGATATTTCTTTAAGGGACCTAGAGGAAAATTTTTACAATTCCTAAAGTTGAGACTCAAGATGCTATTGCATGAGAAGAACATCTTGAAGATACAATAGATTGGCTAGATTCGAAAAGGTGAATGTTCAAGAATTTAGACAGCAACAAAAAAACAGAAGTTGGACATATGCACAATGGAAGAGTATTCAGAGGAGTTCACCTTGAGAACCTGTTTAAACAAAACTACGGGGAAGAGGGTTTCTACAGTGGAGAAGAGTCAGATCTAATAGATGGAGAACATTCAGAACCCGCTAGGACAGAGGAAGGAGAAGTCGAAGAACCTCACCAGAACGAGCCCGAAACTTCAAGAACTGCACAAACTGTTGAAGTAAGTACTGTTAATCTTCCTGTTATTTTAGAAGCACTAGGTAATAAAAATAATCAGAACCACCAGAGTCTTCAGAGTACTATTACTAGTAGCTCAACATCTACTCAAACAAGAAACCTAGGTAGCTCTATGGCAGATGAGATGAGGCTCCCTATATTTAGGGGAGATAGATCTGAATATCCTGATCAACATTGGTTTATGTGTGAAGCCGTATGGAATATTAAAAATGTCACCGATGAAGCTGTTAAAAGGAGCCAGTTCAACACTACCCTAAGGGAATGCGCACTGAGCTGGTACATGAAGCTTGTCCAAGGACTTACACAGCCTAAGCCACTGGGCGAGATCAAGAATGCATTGATTGCAGAGTTCAAGAAACCTATGTTAGAGTCTCAATGTCTTACAGAACTGAAGGAGATCAAGCAAAAAGTAGCCAAGCCTATTTGGGAGTTCGATCAAAGGTTCAAGACCTTGACAGGCTGATTAACTTTTCAAATTCAGATGAACAAAATAAAGAATGGTTCATCGCTTCCCTTTTACCACACATCAGAGTTCCCCTTATGCAGAAGAATATTGCTTCGTACGCAGAAGCATTGGAGATCATTATGAAGCTTGAATCAGCCCCTATGGGAGAATCCAACTTAGGTATGAGCCAGATATTGAGTTAGTTGACTAGTTTGTCTCTACAGGTCGAGGATATGAAGAAGGATAAGAGGAAGGAAAAAAGATAAGATATATGGTGTGTAAGATGTAGATCATAAGGACATGATAAGGAACATTGTCCTTTATTCCATGAATATTTGGCCTTAGGAGCACCGATCCCCTTGAAGCAAGTCAACCTACCCTGGTGCAAAGTATGCAGAAATAGGCATCGCATAGGTGAGTGATATTACATGCAGAAGTGTGTTTAGACTCCCACAAATTTATATTACACATTATGAAAGTCTGTGTGGCATGAAGATAGGGATTGTAGGGCCTATGACCTTATGCATGAAATATTGAGGGACATATACAACATCCAAGGTGAAGCACAACAAGAAGGAAACACTCCGCAATATAACTCCCCAGGAAGAGGAAATTTCAATCCTCACGGTGGATACAGAGGAAAAGGACGAGGAGGAGGAATGGGTTGAGGCTGAGGACATATCATCTGTTACAACTGCACGCAGCTAGGACTCTTGGCAAGGGATTTTCATAATCCTTTCACTACATGCAACTATTGTAGCTCGTTCGACCATGTTATAGAAGAATGACATGTGCTGCTAGCTAAGTTGCAGGAAAGACGAGGACCTCAATAGAATCCACAAGTGCAATTGATATATGCTGAGCCTCGCAGGGAAGACCCTAAGGTCGTTGTTAGCACTCGAGGAGGTGCTACTACAGGAGAGGATATAATGACTCAAGGAAAGATTGCAGAAGACTCAGGTATCAGGAAGGCTACAAAGAAGACCTGAACTTTCGATGAAAAGAAAGAAAGACAAATATTTGAGGAAGCAAGACAAGAGTTTAAAGCAGATCAAGGTACCTCATAAAAAATACAGCCAAAAATAAAAGAATATGGAATGCCTTAGGCATTTTATCAATTTGCTTCGCCACAAGAGGGAAAAGAGGTAAGCAAGCTCATGGAATTTTTATGCACCTGTGTTAAGTTGATTTAGGATAAAGGCATTGTACAAGAGCTACATAAATTAATCAGACAGTTTGAACTAGGAAAGATAGACCCCTTATTGAATAGGGCAGTACATCAAATCGAAAAAAGGAGAAGGACAAATAAATAATTACACTTGAATGCTCAAATATGAGAGTATGATATAGACTATGTGGTCCTTGACTTAGGGTCATAGGTCAATGTCATGATGAAGCAAACTTGGGCACTGATGGGGAAACCAAAGTTGATCTACTCCCTTATCAGGCTTAGGATGGCTAACCAACAAGTTGTCATCCCCTTTGGCAGATTGGAACATATCCCTGTGGACATCGATGGAGTGACAACATTTGCAGATTTCGAGGTAATTGAAATTGTGGATGACAGTTGCCCTTACCCTGCACTGTTAGGAATTGATTGGGCCTTCGATAACCCCACAGTGGTTGATTTGAAGAAAATATGAATGGAATTTGAAAGATATGGCCTTCGGGTCATTGTACCCTTATATCCAGATGAGGTTCTGTGATATACAAAGCCCACCAGAGAAGAATACCACGCATACAAACTAGAAAACATATACAAACTGATAGCTAGAAAACATAATTACATCAACCCTACACATGATGGGAATCTGAGATGGCGAAGTGACCGCGCGTGTTCATCAAATTCAGAATAAGTGTTGGAGAACTGGCACAACCATATGTATGAAGTATCTACTAGAAGATGTGCCAGATTAACCAGAGAAGTTCGCTGGATCGACACGATAGTAAGAAACTTACCCACATTTGATGGTATGAACCCTTTAGAAGCCTTCCTATCATATTTTGAAGCAAGTGTGCCAACATAATAGAGGTTTTTGTTAATGAATGAGGCCTTGAAAGCCACACTAGCAAGATGGTGGGGAACCCATAAAAGCAATATTACAGACTGGGTACAATGTCGAACTTTGATGACAGTGTGGTTCTCAGCACAAGCAGTAAGTTGCAAAGTAAGGTATACGGTCGAAGTTTCTCAAAGGACCATGTGTGAAGCTACAAAGAGGCCTAGAGTGACATTCCCCAAGAATAATGGGTGCATATATTCATTAACACCCTGGACACAACCCCTATCAATAGGAACCTTCAAGCGAAGCTCTGCCTCATCACTGCAGATTGGGAAGGTATGATTTAGAATTTTGTAACCACCTTTTTATTTGAAAGTGAATATCCTTTAGTAGATAAAGCATTACAAATTGTGAGATAGAAGGTATTCGAAGAGGCATCTAGCCTCCCTATGGAACAAGAAGAGGACAAATGGACTGCGCCTCTCCAAAAATTGCAGAATTGCTACAACATCAATGCCGATGATGATGATTCCGGGAAGGTAAACATCACTGAAATAGAAGGCCAAAGAGATGTAGAAGGAACAGGAGTTGAGCTACCATTTATTGGTCAACCAATCAAGATTTAAAAAGTCAATATTGGGATAGAGGGGACACCAAAGCTTTCCAATATCAGAGATTACTAGAATGTTGCGACCATTGACAAGATTACAGAGTTGATGCACGAATATCAGGACTTGTTTCCGACCAATTTCACTGATATGAAAGGTATCAAAGGTCCTATGGGAGAGATGAGGATACCTTTGAAACCAGGTGTGAAGCTAGTCAAGAAAATACCCTACAGCTTGAACCCAAAATATAAGGAAAAAGTGAATATTGAGCTCGACAGAATGCTGGAAGCAGGCATTATTGAACCTCTCGAAGAATCAGAGTGGATAAGCCCTATGGTAGTAAAATACAAAAAGACAGGTGAGATTGGGATATGTGTGGATCTTAGGAAGTTGAATGATGCTTTTTTGCATGACCCCTTCCCTGTACCATTCACTGATGAAGTATCAGACAATGTGGGAGGCCAGTAGGTATATTCTTTTATAGATGGATTTTCAAGATACCATCAGATCCGGATAGCCAAGGAGGATCGCCACAAGACCATGTTTTCCACAGAATGGGGATCCTACCAATATACAGTGATGCCATTTGGACTGAAGAATTCCCCAGCCATCGTTTCTAGGGTGGTGATCAAAGCGTTGAAATATTTTTTTCATAAATGTTTAGAAGCATATTTTGATGACTGGATTGTGTTTAGTTTGTTGAAAAACCACATTGAATGTCTAAGGATAATGTTGGATAAATGTAGGCAGTGTCAAATTCCTTTAAATATGAAGAAGTGCATCTTCTTCTCACCATTTGGAGTGCTATTATTTCATATTGTATGAAACCAAGGATTACTGGTAGATCCCTCTAAAATCACCATCATAGTTGATTTGTCGCCTCCTAATTCAGTCAAAAAACTACACACTACGCTTGGACATACTGGCTATTGCAGGAAATTAATTAAAGGCTATGCTCAGATCACAACACCAATGGCGAATTTTTTGAAGAAATATTGTTAGTTTAGTTGGACAAACGAATGCCAGCAGAGCTTCGACACACTGAAACAGAAGATGGTGATTGCGCCCATTTTGGTCTTTCCAGATTGGAGGAAGGAGTTTCATGAGCATGTCGATGTGTCTTCTATTGCCTTAGGAGAAGTATTGGCACAACCTGGAGAAGGGGATATCGACCATCCGTTAGCGTTTTCTAGCAAGAAGATATCTACAACTTAAGTTAATTACACCACTACAGAGAGAGAAGGATTAGCCATGGTGTACGCACTGCAGAAATTTCACCACTACTTGTTGGGGGGACACTTTAAAATGTTCACAGATCACTCTGCACTGAAGTACCTAGTCAACAACCCAGTGTTGGGGGGGCGAATATGCATATGGATTCTGCTATTTCAAGAATATGATTTTGAGATCATAGTTGAGCCAGGAAGAATGAACAAGGGCCCTGACCACTTGTCGATGTTGGAACATGGCGAAGAGCCCACCAGTTTGGAGGATACAATGTCGGATGCACAACTTCTCACCATTAGAAATATTGATGACCACTTCGCAGACATAGTCCAATTTCTGTCGACAGGAATGTCACCTAGTGAGTATACAATTCCACAGAAGAAACAACTAGTGGTGTGCGTTGCAGAATTTTCACTGATAGTTGGTCAGCTATATAAGATGGGACCCAATGAGATATTAAGAAGGTTTGTTAGGGGGACAGAATGACCACTAATCCTCTCATAAGCTCAGAAAGGCATCGCAAGAGGACATTACATAGGGAAAGCAATTGCGCAGAAGGTTCTTGGAGCTGGCCTTTGGTGTCTTGCCTTACATAGAGATGTTAAAGATTATACCAGAGCCTACAATGTATGCCAGAGAGTTGGAAAACCATCCCGAAGAGATGAAATTCCATTAGCGCCGCAGATGACCCTACAAGAATTTGAAAATTGGGCCATTGACTTCGTGGAACCTATAAACCCAAAAGGGAAAGCGCACAGGAGCACGATACATAATTACTGTGACATAATACCTGACTAGATGGGCTAAAGCAAGAGCAGTAAAGGACTGTAGTGCAACTACAGTTGCGCTTTTTATATTTGATGACATAATAACCAAGTTTGGATGCCCCAAGACCCTTATGAGTGATTAAGGCACACACTTCATCAATAAGACAGTCGAAGCCATGACTAAAGAATTTGCAGTCCACCATCAGAAGAGTACACCTTACCATCCACAAGAAAATGAATAGTTAAAGCATTCAACAAGATCTTGGAGACCGCACTGAAAAATATTTGCAGTGTGAACAGGGATGACTGGGATTTAAGAGTACTTGCAGTACTATGGGCCTATAGAACTAGTTGTAAGAAATTCACAATGCAGACTCCTTTCAAGTTGGTTTATGGTCTTGAAGTTGTTGTTCCGATGGAATACTTGGTGGAAAGCTTAAGAATTGTTGCATTTACATACATGGATGATATTGGCGTTGTTCACGAGAGGCTTTCACAGTTGGTTGAACTAGATGAAGACAAATTTATTGCAGGATTCCATCAGCAGGTTCAGAAGGAATGAGAGAAGGCCTATCATGAAAGACACATCAAGAAGAAGACATTCAAGTAGGGTGATTTAGTATTGTTGTATGACAGTAAGTTTACAAAACATCCAGGGAATTTTAGGACGCATTGGCTTGGACCATATGAGGTCACCTATGTTACTGAAGGGGGAGCTACGTAGTTGAAGGCATTGAATGGAGAGTGGAAGTAAGGATTAGTGAATGGGAGTCAGATGAAGTTGTACTATGACAACCAGTTGCCTCGCATACCTCCGTAAAAGCAAGAATAAAAGAGTCTAGGTACCAGGTGCAATTGAAACTGGGTACGAGACACAGAAAATATAGTCTGCACAAGGAAGGGAGGCATGGACTAGAAAGAAAAGGCTGCACTGCGCAATCTACAAGTCGAAGTAGAAAAGAAGGATCAGATATGAAGTGCCTTGGGACAAGTCACAGGTGAGTTTTGGGGGCCTGTTGGCCCTTGGTTATGGAAGGAAGTGAATAACAAGGAAGAAAAGGTGAAAAGAGAACTTCGTGGAAGACACGGTGACTGTCACTGGGTCGAAGTGAGAAAAAGAGAAGAAAAGATGGATATAAGTACGAAAATGCAAGCCGTTGGGTGAGGAGATCAAGGATGACATATCAACAAGGAAGAGGGATTGAGGACAACTCATCAAGTGGAAAAATCCATCGTTGGATGCTTTGGAGCATCGTACGAGAAGAAAGGAAAGACAGGCTGGCAAAGCCCAGAAAAAGCAGGTCAAGTTGACCTAGGGTTTTAGACACCTAGGGTTTTGGTATCTAGGGTTTTGGCACCTAGGTTTCGGCCTAGGGCTATCGATGAATGATTTTAATGTATAAATAGAGGTCTAAAGGGCCTAGGTTGGTTTGGTACTTTGGGATGGTAAGATATTGTTCTTGATCTAGATCTATTGTTGTGGTGAGATATTATTGTATTGAGCAAGAGAAGTGCTAAGTAAGAGAGCCTTCTGGTATTGTAATATCTTGAGTTGTTTGTGAAGGTCAAGTCCTATAGCTGGGTGTGCAGGAAGTGGAGAGAAAGAGAGGAGAAGAAAGAAGATCTACTAGCTAAGAGCGCAGACAAGAATTGTATGTTTTACCTTAATAAATCATAAGAACAGTTATGTGGACGTAGCCCTAGAGAGAGGATGAACCACGTACATCTTGTGTTGTGTGTGTGTGATTGATGCTTTGATCTATTTCACTGTTATATTGTTATTTGCATTGTTGTAATTAGATCAGATCTATAACCATGCAGGGTAGATCTAGCTTGGTGAGGGATATATGAATGCTCCCTTGTTGTTGTATTAGATCCACTTGACATTCCCCTGGTTGTAGACACCTCTGTCCTACAACCCCCTCATAGTTTCTTTAGATGGACTGCATCTGCTTCACAGGTGTTGCCGAAAGGGCCAATAGCTAGGGCTTGTTGGTGTGCTCTTGGAGTGAACCTTGGGTCTGCTCCTGTGCCAACAATTGTTATTTACTTTAATGATGAAGATGAATCATGGTGTTATTATGTGATGGATGATTAAGTAGGTGAATTATTTTGCTTCCCATTTTCTTATCACACATGTGTTTTCTTTTTGGTAATTAGTGTCTCATACAGTAATTGGATGCTCACA
>CBVK0100455921.1:0-13607 GCA_900067695.1 Picea abies
CAACTTGTCCACATAACATTATTATTTTTCTCCATCGTGACTGAGTACAAATTGGTTGGCAGTACTGGGTGGATAAGACTCATAATCAATCTGACAAACTGATAACTTTTAAAAGTGATTTGTTCATTTCCGTCCACTCTCTCTTGACCATATTTTTCTCTATCGTCACTGAGTACAAATTGGTGGGTAGTAGTGGGTGGATAAGACTCATAATCAATCTGACAAACTGATAACTTTTAATAACTTTTAAAAGTGACTTGTTCATTTCCATCCTCTCTCTTGACCAAGCTGTGGCTATTGATTAATCACAAGATTTCGTTCTCATTATGGTCATCGATTATTCTTATAGATTAAGAACATGATTAACCAGGTTCAAAATAAAATTTTATAGCATTACTGGTATATTATAATACAATTTTCCTATTAATGCCCCATACACTGCAGTCTCCCCATGTGATACGGGAATCGGAGTTGTAACGAATATGAAGTTCCAAGGAAGGGAATCTGCCTGCTCTCTCCTGATGGGCCAAACTATTACATTATTTTACTTGTTTATTGTTTCTCCGTCCTTGATCATTACTCTTCATGGACAGGAGAAATGCAATCCAGACCCAGAGATTCCGTCATATACGTGCAGCAGCACCTTGAACTATACAAAAGACAGTACGTTTAAGAGCAATCTGAATAGAGTCCTTGAGAGTCTTGCCACAGCCGCGAACCAAAATGGGTTTAATATCTCTGTTTCTGGCGGAATATACGGTCTCCTCCAATGCAGGGCAGACATGACAGTCGACCAATGTTACACTTGTTGGCAATTGGCAAAGACTACCATTCAAGATGGTTGCGAGAATAACGGTGGCGCTAGTACCTGGCCTTTTCACTGCTTCTTACGTTATGAAAACTACAATTTCACCGGAAAACTGGACATGGATTCGAAGCCAGGAATTTGCGCTGAGAGCTCGGGGGACGCGGGTGTCTTTCTCCCGAACGACTTCAACTCGGTTGCTGAGGATTTCTTAAAGAACTTGTCAGCTGAAGCGGGTCGTGAAACGAAACGATCTGCTTTTGGTTTGTCTCAAACGATTTACGGTCTGGTCCAGTGCACTAGAGATTTATCTACGGAAGACTGTACCACATGTCTATCAAACGCAATCAATACGATATTCACATCTAATCCTAGAAATGTAGGAGTTCAGTACTGGAGCCAAAGCTGCATAGTTCGTTATCAAATATATCCTTTCTTTAATTCGACTACGCTTTCACCGCCTCCTGCGGATGGACCACCGAAGCAGATCACACCATCCAGTAATAGTGGGCGGATAAACAAAACACCCATAATTTTGGGTGTTGTGGGTGGCCTGGTTCTCGTGTTAATCGTATGTGCGTTCGCAACTGGAAGAAGACTGAAGTCTGCCATATTTCGACGGGGATACGAAGGTATTGCTGCCAGTGCTCGTACTTATTGCATGTTTTTGACAGCTAGCACATACCCATCTAAACCCGGGGTTTGATCGCGTCTAGCACAAAGCTTGCGGTGTATATGATTACACCCGGCCTGAGATGGGTATGTGCGAGTGACCGTGTTCAAAACACTTCTAGATTTATTACACTGTTAAAATACACAGGCGTATGCACATAGAGTTCATGGATTACGAAGCCCTTTTGGCTATTTAGGATAACGGTTCTTAAAAAGGTTTTGAAGAATTCTGTTTTTACTTCAATTTGTGAGAAAAATAGAGATATTGCAGTAGAAAAATCTCAACTTCCAAAAATTTGATATTCTAAAATGGGATAGGTTTAAAATTAAAATGTTTTATAATCCTTAAAGCTGGTATTCCATTTCTGACTTAGCTCTGTGTTTTCATAATCCTTAAAGCTCGTTATCCATTTCTGACTTAGCTCTTATTTTCATAATCCTTAAAGATGGTTATACATTTCTGACTTAGCTCTGTATTTTCATAATCTAGGTCATGAGCAAGTTGAGGAAGACACACTAATCAGTCGTGATCGACAAATAATGTTTACAATGGAAACATTACTCACGGCTACAAAAAACTTTCATGAGGATAACAAGCTTGGAGAGGGAGGATTTGGCCCTGTATACAAGGTATATATAAAGATAGGCCAAAAAAGCTTCCAGTTTTTACAATCTTAAATTATTGTACTATGCGGGTTGCTTTCATCCCACCGCTGAGCGTTGGATGTACAACAAATATGTTGATGAAAGGCAATTTAAATATTTTACAAAATTCTCGTATGGATATTTTGTTTGAATCTCTCAGGGAACTACTCCGGATGGAAAAGAAATAGCTGTGAAAAAGCTGTCTTTAAAATCTAACCAAGGAAAGAAGGAATTTCTGAACGAAGTGAAACTTGTAGCCAAAATTCAACATAGAAATCTTGTGAACCTATTAGGCTGTTGCGCAGAGGGACCAGAAAGGTTGCTTGTTTATGAGTACTTACCCAATAAGAGCCTTGATCAAATCCTATTCGGTGAGTGGCTTTCAATTTATTATGTATGTATATAGAAAACATTACAATTTCAAGAAACCTATTCCGGTCATGATAATTAATTAGTGTCCTGGATGCACGGATACAGATCCAAACAAACGCAACCAGCTTGATTGGCAGAAGCGTTACAACATAATAATGGGAGTAGCTCGCGGGCTTCTTTATCTTCACCAGGATTCTCAACTGCGGATTATTCATCGGGATATTAAAGCAAGCAATGTGTTGTTGGACGAGAAACTGAATCCTAAGATAGCAGATTTCGGCTTGGCAAGACTTTTTCCTGAAGACGAAACTCACGTCAGCACAAGAGTTGCTGGAACTTAGTAAGATTTCAATACAGTTATCGCTCTCACACACTGTCAATGCATATGTCGACTTGATTTCAAGAGGATTTATAGTATTGCAATCGTGCTTTATTTCAAATAGGATTACGTCTTAGGATTACGTCTTCCTTTGCAAATAACTTCTAATTACCCAATTCTTAATTGTCTTTGACATTGTATTTTGGATATATAGTGGGTATATGCCACCAGAGTATGCTATGCAGGGGCAATTATCTGTAAAAACTGATGTCTATAGCTTCGGCGTTCTTCTCCTGGAAGTTATCACGGGAAGAAAAAACACTGACTACAATTTGTCACCTGAAATGCAGATTCTTTTAGGATGGGTGAGATACTGTTTCCGTTGTATCCCAGACTTAGAGCATATCTAACTTAAATAGACCATGACGGAACCGGTGTGATAATGCAGGTATGGAGATCATACGAAGGAGGAAATATTGTGCAACTGATTGATCCAGGAATAATTGAAACGTGCGATGAAAAACAAGCGTTAAGATGCATTCAGGTTGGTCTTTTGTGTACACAAGCTGAATCATCACTTCGTCCACCGATGTCTACGGTCACTTTGATGCTTTCAACTGATTCTGTGACCGGCTTACCACATCCCACAAAGCCTGCTTTTGTGAGTGTCGTCTCAGGGTTGTCACGTGTGTCTGCAAACGCATCTTCTTCTACGTCATCTGCTCACACTCCTCCGGTTCCTGCGTCTAACGCCAATGCTTCCATTACTGACCTGGTACCGAGGTAGTGCTAAATCTGCAGGTCAATAAAGAGAGAGGTTTCAATTAATGTTGTAACTGTAATTTATTTTAGTATCTTCAATTAAGACGTGGCACGTATATAAGTTTCCCAGCTACATTGTTTGGCAAAATATAACAATTATAGTTTTCATATTATAATTAATAATTTATAAGAATTAGGAATAAAATTTTTAAATTGGTGTTATGCTGTAATCATGTTTATTTGTTTATGGATTTGGACTATTTATTAAATCATTAAAAAAATGTTATTTACATATTTAAATAATGAAAGCATTGATGGAAAAAAAATAAAAATTAAATGAATATTTTTGAAAATGTCTTAATGAAAGTATTGATGTTAATAAACATATGTGTTGTGTTATTAAAAATAAGCATGCAAAAAGGGAACGATGTGTAAATTTTTCAAAATTTGTTCATCTAATTAATTTTTGGATTTATTCCCTTATCGATTTCATTTCATTAGGAAGGTCTAATGTATTGCTCTTAATCTTGGAAATATTCCTTTTGTCGATGAGACAAATCTTTATAGTGTTTAAATTTTGTTGTATGATTGTTAAATCTATTGACTAATTTTTAGAGAAACATTCCACCTCGATACTTTACCCATCATTACAAAGCACAAAGGAAAGATAGAATTACAATGTTATAGTTGGAGGGTGAAAATAAAAAAGAAAGAAATGAAACAAATCAAATCTAAACAATAAAGAAATAAAGAAAAATAAATGAATTTATTTATTGGATTTACAGTTTTAAGAACTTATTTCCCTTTATGTCACCAATCTCTCGAGTAAATGATATAAGGAATACCCTCTTCTCTTCATCATCTACAGAGGAATAAAGAAGGATCATTAACTTTTAGAGGAAGAAATCAAGTAGCTCACTTAACCTGTAAGAATGGTATGCCTTCAAGGTTTTTAGGCTCAGTTTTAAAAACCTTTTAAGAAAATTGTAGGTTTCATCTTTTTCATGGGAAATACATGGATTCGATAGTCGTATTGACCAAGGGCCTACAAAATCAAAGTTACAAAATGAAATCCACAAATTTCACACTACAACAATGCAAGTAAATACATCACGTAATATATAACAATAATTTTTGCATCTCAATAATTTTTGCATCTTTTTATTAGTCTCTGTTATGGGACTATAGAAATGAGTTTGTTTTTTATGTGATATTAATTTATTTTTTACTATAAATTTGTGTATGCAATGTAATGTTTAATATAGGAAAACAAATATATATTTTTGGATATGATAAAAATATTTGTGTTTCTCATTTCTAATTGGTTGATAGAATTGAAGTGTTATTGCTCCCTTCATGTCTTTCAATATGTAGAATTAATAACATAATCAATGAATTTCACCAATCACTACATCTAAATATAAAAAGTTGTACTATGTATTTATTATTATGCATTATTATATTTATATTATATTTATTATCTAGTATATTATTTATAATATATTTATTATATTTATGAATATTATAGTTTCATTCAGTTTATTGTTTATAACAAACAACCCTCAATTATTATCTTTTGACAAAAAATATTCATTACTTGTGCATTTAGTTATATTAAGTTTCATTGTTTAACATGTATTTCCCAACTAACTTGGTAGGGACTGCATTTCCATGCAACCCTTGTTAAATAAAGTGTCAATGCTCTTCGGACTTATACATTCATAAAGCCGACACTTATGTACTATGGGTTTATGTGGCCTTCTTATTTATTTTTCCCAAATTCTTGTTAATGTTGATGTGGATATATGCACTATAAATTGTAGAGGTCTTTGGTCCCATTCTTCACAACACACAAAAACATATGATTTGATAATATTGATGAAGTGGAACACATTATTGGGTATGTGTTATATTTTTTGCACGACTAGATCTAGTGTCTGCGTTGCACCAGGCACATGGAGGGGTTAGAGAGGGGGCGCTAGCCCCCTTGTGTGGGGGTTTTGGGGACAACGCCGCCCCAAAAATGTTTTTTTGGTGTTTTTTTCATTTGCTTTTTGGCACATGGTTTTTTAATTCTGGTTAAGGAATTAGGGTTGTTGACTAATCTGGGTCAATGGATTAGGGGTTTGGATGTCGCGGGATCATATATATGTTTTGTATTGTAAACAATGAAGGGATGATGAAGAGAAGGTTAGAAGTGTGACTCTAAACAAGTTTTTGGTTTTCTCAATTTGGGTTTCCAGGGTAAAAATGTGTGTGTGTGTGTGTGTGTTTGTGTGTGTCTGTGTGTGCCATTGTATCTTTTCTGTTTGATTAAGAATCTGATTGCAATAATTAATTATGCAAGGTTAAAATCTACATTTGGTATCATAGCAATTATTTGCTTCAAGGGGGGTGCCTTTGTGGTAATTGGTTTGGCTTGGGTCTATGATAAGCCTTGTTACAGTGGGAGATCTGCAATATTGATTCTTCAAGTGGAAAGAAATGGTGAGTAGTTCAAAAATAGAGATCAAAAAATTTGATGGGAAAAGTTTTGAGTTGTGGAAGCTCAATATGAAAGATATTTTGGTGGAAAAAGATCAGTGGATCATTGTGGATCCAGGTACTCCACCTATAGGAACATCAGTAAAATAATGGAAATAGTTGGATCGGAAGGCGAAGAGCACAATCTGGTTGTGTCTCTTAGATTCAATATTACTAAATGTGTCAGGGGAAGATACAACCAAGGCATTGTGAGATAAGTTAGGGACTTTGTATCACTATAAGTCACTGGTAAACAAATTGTTCCTGTGGAAGAAGCTATATAACCTGCGGATGAAAGATGGAGACTTAGTGACAAAGCATCTGAATTCCTTCAATACAGTGGTAAGTCAGTTATTATCTATTGATATTAAGATTTATTATGAAGACAAATGTATCAGTTTATTGTTCTCTTTACCATACTCATGGGATAGTTTGGTTGTGGCCATAAGTATTAATACAACTACTTTAAGTTTCAATGATGTGGTCTCATCCTTGTTGTTGGAGGAGATGATGCGAAAGAACATGGAATGACAGAATGTAGATGCATTATTTGCAAGATGACACTCCTAGGAAAGAAATATATCTAAGTCCTCAAGTGAGAGATCTGAATCTAAGGGAAGATCTAAATATCTTGGAAAGTTTGTAAAGGTATGCTAGAGATGTGGAAAATAAGAGTACTACAAGAAGCAATGTAGATCCAAAAATGTTGAGAGAGGGAAAATATTTGAAGATGATCCTTCCAGAGAAGAAAAAACCTCCAAGGAAGAAGGAGGGGATGTGTACTTGGCTTCTTCAACAACACATTCAGATCATGAGGCATTGTTGATTGAATCAAGGACATCCTTTCATATGACTCCTCATAGGGAGTGGTTCTGTGAATATGAAAGGTATGCTGGAGGTGATGTTTTTGTAGGTGTTGACTTGACGACAAAAATCATAGGATGAGGAAAATTCAAGTTGAATATCATGGATGTAAGGATTAGAACATTGCCCGATGTTCTGAACATCCCGGGATTGGATAGAAATTTGATTTTTGTTAACAAAATAGACAATGTAGGGATGAAAACAATGTTTGAAAAAGAAACTTGCAGGATGGTTCAAGGAGAAATGGTGTTGTTGAAGGGAGTTCAAATTGAAATTTTGTATAAGTTGCAGGGAATCACTATTAGTGATAGATGCAATAGTTCCATTGTTCCTGAGATTGGAGTCGAAGAAGAAAAAAATCCTATAGTCTCTAGAGAAGATACTATGTTGTGGCATCAAAGACTGGGACATATCAGAGAGAAGGGCCTTAGACTACTACATGGTAAATGTATAGTTGAAGGTATGTCTAACTACTCTCTGTTAAAGGAAAATCTCCCTGCGGACAGGTAGATCTCCTCTTCAGAGCTAGACTCTTAACTCTTAATACAGAAGACGCTTAATGTGGACACTGACTTCCTTTTATATCTATACAAACTAATGCATGAGGAGGAAGGAGAAAATAAGTACCTTTTATCAATGTTTGTCCCTGCACGCTTCGAGTTGAGCTCTGATCTTTCACTCCTTGATGAGCCCTATAGAAAAACAATAGTACAACCACTTCCTACTCTATTGATATTAGCTTGAAGTAGACCTATCTATCAGAGACAAGTTCATGTGAGATTAAACAAAAAATAGAAAGAAACAGGCCAAGCGTGTCATATTAACGAGAATAATGACAGAATTAACTTACAACTGTAGATGCGAATGCAACAGCTTCGTCAAGTCCCCCTTTGTCTAACCCTTGCTCAAAAGATCCAAGATACAGATGACAACAACTTCACTAATTACTTTCCTCCAGTTCACTGTGTGTTTCCTATGAGATCATAGGTTTCATGCTTCCAATTCTCCCTCCTTCCCACCATGATAGAGCCTGTTTATATAGGTTTAGAGAGGCCTAACCTCTTGAGGCATCTTTAGGGTAAGTTGATGATTTCCCTCCTTAAGTCAGGGATCTTCTCCTAAGATCATGGCTGAACCAGGAATTCGAATGCAACTTCCTTCCAAGATTGAAAGATCTTCCTCTTATTCTCCTCAACAGATCAACCGCTTCCCGGAATAGGTAGCGCTCCCTCAAAAATACCATCAGAGCACTATAGCGCTCCCTAGTAGGCTTTAGGGGGGTGCCAACAATCTTGAAATGCATATCGCTCCTTCAGAAGGGATATTTGGTGTTATAACGCTCCCTAGCACTTTATAGGGGAGCGCCAACACTGCTAAGAGTGATATAGGGGAGCGCTCTCTTCTAAAACCTTAGATTGAAAGCTTCTTTCATGTGGCAAGAGGTACTTAACTTCAATTAACCATTCCTCTTCCTTCAAATCAAGTGTTTGAGGCATTTTAAGTGTCTTCTTAATGTAATTATAAGTATGACATGCGTATCATGGTAGCATGCTTTGCTTGACACTTGCGACACTTGTGAGCAACATGCGACACTTGCGACACTTATCAAAACGAGTAATGTTGATGTGTAACACTCTCTGGATTTTGATTTTTGTGAACATTGTGTATATGGGAAGCAAAATCAGGTAAGATTCCCATATGGTGCAATGAAGGTAAGGGAAATTCTATAGTTGGTGCACAATGATGTGTTTGGACCTGTGTCAGTTCCATCACTGAAAAAATTTGTGTACTAGTTTTATTTATAGATGACTTCTGGAGGAATACATGGACATATTTCCTCGGGAAGAAATATGAAGTCTTTGATAGGTTTAAAGAGTTTAAGGCTCTTGTGAAGAATCAAACATAGAATATAATTAATGTGTTGAGGTCGAATAATGGTGGAGAGTTCTACAGAAATGAATTCGAAGATTTCCATAAGAAGTGCGATATATCAAGGAAGAAGACTACTCCATATACACTTCAGTAGAATGGAGTTGCATAAATGATGAAATGGATGTTGATGGAAAAAACAAGGTGCATGCTCAATGGTTTTGGGTTAGGACAAGAATTTTGGGCAGAGGCAGTGGGTACTACATGTTACCTATTCAATCGATCACCCTCATAAAAATTGGATGACAAGATTCCACACGAGGTATGGATTGGTAAGAAACCCTCTCTCACACATCTCAGGGTATTGTTGGGTATTGTTATATTCTTTACATGACTAGTAGTGTTTATGTTGCGTTAGGAAAATGCCCCCTGCCTGGGGGTTCAGGGGCAGTTCCCCCGAGAAAAATATTTTTGCCATGAAAAACATGTCACATATTTAGGTGGTTTTTCGACACATGGTTTTTGCTGATGGTTTTCTATTTCTGGTTAAGGAATTGGGGTTTTTGACTAATCCAGGTCATTGGGTTAGGGTTTTGGATGCCGCTGGCTCCTATATGTATATTGTATTGTAAACAATGTAACATTGGGTTAGGTTTTTGGATGCCGCTGGCTCCTATATGTATATTGTATTGTAAACAATGTAACACTATGAATGGATATAAAATATGTTGGTTTTCCGGGTTTGGGTTTTTAGGGGAAGAATCTATGTGTAATGTTTGTATTTTCCATCGTATCTCTTCATTTCTTTTACTGAAAATATGTTTGCATAACTATTGTACAAGGTTAAAATCTACAGGTATTTGGTTGTGATGCCTATGTACACATTCCAAAGGAAAATAGGACTAAGCTAGATAAGAAGGATGAAAAGTGTTTCTTTATTGGGTATAAATATGGTCTGAAAGGTTATAAGCTTTGGAACCTAAAAACTAAGAAGGTAGTGTATAGCCGAGATGTGGTATTTAGAGAAATCAAAGATGTTGTCAAACAGGTTGTCCTACCAAGGAAGGAACAACAAGAGAAAATTGAGTTTGAGTTGAAGGATGATGAATCAAACTCTACAAAAGAACAAGAATAAGAAGAATATGATACTCATACTCCAGTATTAAGGAGATCAGTTCGGAAAAGAAGGAAAGCAGAAAGGTATACTCCACCTTATTCCCATTCAAATTTGTCTTTCTCTACGACTGATGATGATCCTATAACTATTAGGGAGGAAATGGATTCAAGGGATGGAAAAATATGGAAAAAGGCCATGGTTGAAGAAATGGCAGTCTTGGATAAGAATGAGGCTTAGGATCTAGTGGCGTTGCCAACTAGAAGAAATCCCATTGGAAACAAATGGATGTTTAAGAAGAAGATGAATGTAGAAGGAAAAGTAAAGAAATACAAAGCTCAGTTAGTAGCAAAAGGTTATTCTGAGGTAGATGGAATTGACAAGTTAAGTTCAATTACATTTATTTTATTTGTTTCTTTTGTGTTTGATTTTGAGGTAGAACATATGGATGTGAAGACAACATATGGGGATCTGGAAGAAGAAATATACATGAAGCAACCATAAGGCTTTGTTGTGAAGGAAAATAAAGAGTTGGTATGCAAGCTAAAAAGGTCCCTATATGGGTTAAATAAATCACCAAGGATGTTGTATCAAAAGTTTGATACTTATATGTTGGGACTTGGCTTCACAAGGAGCAAAGCAGATCACTGTGTGCATTTCAAATTAATCAATGATCATATTATTTATTTGGTCTTGTATGTGGATAATATGTTATTGATGTGAAACGAAAAGGAGGTTATCCAGGATGTGAAAAATCAATTGTCCTCAAAGTTTGACATGAAGGATATTGGTGCTGCAAATTTCATTTTGGGCATCATGGAAATTAAAAGAAATAAGGAAAATAGGAAACTCTGGTTAAATCAAAGAAAATATGCCAAGACAATATTGCAGAAGTTTAATATGCACGAATGTAATCCGATCAGGGTCCCTATTTCTATAGCTGTAAATTTATCTACAGATCAATGTCCCAAGACACATGAAGATGAAGAGGATATGTCTCATGTTTTGCATGCTAGTGTGGTTGGCATTTTGATGTATGCAATGGTATGCATTAGACCGAAAATTGTATATGCAATGGGAGATTTGAGCATGTACATGTCAAAACTGTGGAAGGAGCATTGGACAACAATAAAGAGCGTTTTCAAGTATTTGCGAGGCACTACTAGTTATGGATTGTGATACCAAGGAAGACCGGGATTGGACAAAGTGTTGGATATACATGAGTTTGTTGAAGCAGATTGGGCTGGAGATATGGTGTTAGATTTTTAGCTCGAGTGGTACTCCACATATTTTGTTTTGAATGTAGATGTAACCTTATGTTTACAATACCAGACACTTAACTTTGTAATGGGTTTTTATAAAGTTGTTATAAAGTGGTTCTTTTATTAAAGTGACTTTTTAATAAAGTTTACCTTCTAATTTTAAAGTGAATTTATGTTATAAAGTGCACTTATGTAATAAAGTGAAATTACTTTAATATTTTAAGTGATTCATTTTGGAGGGAATGGATCATGACCCTTGATCTTGAAAAATGAAAGATTTAATCTTGGCCTTTTGATTTAGGGTTGGGAAGGTGAAAAGACACTTTGGAGGGAAAAGGTCATTTTCAAATTTATAAAATAATGCATTGGGTAGTGTGCAAGACAAGAGAGGAAGAGATTGAGAGAAATTTTCGAGTAGGCTTGAGAGAGGAAATTTAGGGCAACATTGTGGGCACATTTCCCAAGAAAAGTGGGCACAAATCCCAAGGAAGATATATGTTTCATTTATGATTTGTTTTTCTACTATGTGAGGCCATACTGTACAGATCTGCATAGTCTGTACAGTTTGTACAACAGGTGAAAGTGGGCATACAAATCGAGGTAGTCTTTGGCATGATTTTTGAGGCAGATTCAAGAATTTTGTTTGTTGTTTCTGGGTCGTACATAACAGTCTCTATAGCTGAATTTTGGAATGGATTTCAAGGTACAGGGAGGGTCGTTCAACAACACAGATTTGGCACAAATTATGAGGTAGATTTTGGGACTGTTTTAGTGTGTTGTAAGTGGAGTTTTCTTGGCTGAAAATTGTGATTTTTCTGTTGCTATGCACTTTATCACAACGACATAAGAATTCTAGATACTAAGCACAAAATTAGTTCACATGATCAATACCGAGAAAACTTAAACCACAAATACAAGTGTAGAATAGTCCCACAAACATTTGCTAACAATTATGATTTCAAAATTTGTTCTTCTCTTTATTAACTTGGAAGTAATAGTACTATCTTTCATTACAAAGGGAAAAGTCCCCTTATTACATTCAACTAGCTCTCTTTTATAAAACAAGAGAGTCTCTTCAACTCTCATGGTTGTTCACTTCGTTTTTCTCCAATTTCTTTGAACATTTTCAAAAATGTAGAACTGAGAGTTACAAATGGAAGTCAAATAGACCCCTGGGTGGTTATGTTCTCCCTATAGCTATTTAACAATGATATCTATTTAAAAATATTATTCACTTTGCATGTTGTCTTTGTCTTCTGAATTTCTTTAGTCGTTCTAGGTGTTTCTAGCTTTGGCCTATTGAATGAGATCATTCTTTCTTCTTCTTCTCTGTATCATATTTCTATTGAGCTATTGCTGACTCAATTTTGTTATATGTAGCTTGAGATATAACTGTTTGAAGTATGCAAAGTCGTTTCTCCAACTAAATTTGGGTTCCATCTGTGTTTTTCATTTTTGGAGTATTCTCGCTCTCAATATTACATCACTTTCAATTTCAATATGTTCTTCTCTTTTCCATCTTTCGATCGAGTTGTCCTATGCACGATTTTGTTATCCGTAGCCTCAGATATTGTTGTTTGAAGTTTGTATGGCCATTTTTTCCCCTGAATTCATGGCCTGCTATTTTTTTGAGTTTTATGATATCTTTTGTCACATGTCTCGTCCAAATACCTCTTCCATTTATTTTCTATATCCTATACCTTTCCAATGAGGTATCATGGACACAATTCCGACACCTATAGCAAAATTTATGATTGTTTAAATATTGTTGTTCATCAGCCAACAGTTTAGCCTGTGGGTGAATTTGGACCATTGATCTTCAACTTGCAAAAGGCGTTTTATGTGCATTAGAGAGTTCATCATTTAACAGTTCAAATGGTTCAGCCCCTATGGATAGTTTGAAAGAGAATCTGAGCGGGCATGGGACCTGTGGCTTGTAGTTTAATTTTAGCTTGTTTTCTCTTTTTTTAAATTAGGAAAATAATTAAAAAAAAATATTTACAACTATTTACAATTATTAACAAAATTTAAAATAAATGATTACTCCTAATCCTATGTAAAAATCAAAGAAAATTAAAATTGACTAAACCAATTACCCCCTCTGTTAAAGATTTTTTTTTTTTTTAATTACTAAGGTAAAAATTAATAAAATATTAATAACTACCCTACCCCCCTTTGGATTTGAACCAGTCACCTCTAAGGAAGAAACACATATTTTTAATTATTAGGCTAATTCATGTTTATTATTCATTTATCCTATGAGAAACTATTAATCCATGAAAAATTAAAATTGAAATTATATAAAAATACTAATTAATAAAATAGAAAATATTAAATAAACAAATAAATTAAATAACAAAAAATTATAAAATTTAAATGAGAAATAAAATAAACAATATA
>CBVK0100455924.1:504-15214 GCA_900067695.1 Picea abies
TGATGTGCTACCACTCGAAGGGGTACCAACAGGGGTTACAAGGGTGGCCAACAGATTTGTGCTTAAGTACCATTTGTATTTCCTGCATGTATGAATCTCTCAACCGCGGGTTTATGCGTGTAACGATAGATTTCTGTGGCTTAAAGACGCTAGAATACGTCTCTACCTTGAAAAAAAATTTAACCCACACTTTCTGCCGAGGAAAGTGCTCTGATACCACTTGTAATATACCATATATAAAATGAATGCAGAACTGAAATAAAATGCTAGTAATGGCAGAATAACAACAATATAACCATAACATTCACCACAATAACACTGAAATGATATAAGAATAACAACCAAAATAACACTTTGAATCTGAAAGAAATGTTCATGGGCCTCTTCGAGGGGGAAACCTCCAGTTGAGTAGAGCTCTATTAAAATAATATCCAAGCTAGGGTTCTCATACCCTCTACTCCTATTTATAATAAAAAGGAGCATCTAGAGGAAGATCCTTCTAGAAGTAGAATCTTCTATTAGATCTTCTTACATCCACCTTATTCTATTTTATTGAAATGCCTTATTAATATTGACCTTTATTCCACCTGAATATATTGTTCTACCTATGTGCGGGTTAGGACCCTAACAATTTGAGAGATCTCTCTAGTAGAAATTTAATCAATGAAAATTCAACCCTACAACCATTAAAAACAAGAGAAAGTCATCAACAAGTCTATACGTTGAAATTCAATGAACATGAGGATGTCGACAAAGCACATTCCAATTTAATTTCTTCTTTGTGAAGGAGAGACAAGTTTAAAACACCTCTTTCTCTAGTTCTTGGATTCTAACATTGAATTATTCCTTCTTTGACAATGTTATGAAGAGCAAAGCGCATATTCTAATATTATATTTTTTGAATTCTAGTAGTTCAGGAAGTCTACATTTTTACCTCTTTAATGCTAACAAATAGCTAAAAAATTATATTGTTTGATGCAATGAATGAAGGACACATATAGAAGCTAAAGCACATGCCTAAATTACCAAAATGGTCTCTTGAAATGGCTTTAAATCACTTTGCAAGATTTGTACCAGGGGTTTTCTTCTACAAATTATCACCTTCTCATTTTGATGGACATCAAAGTCATGGAATGT
Source organism: Picea abies (assembly GCA_900067695.1). NCBI lineage: Eukaryota > Viridiplantae > Streptophyta > Pinopsida > Pinales > Pinaceae > Picea > Picea abies. The sequence goes on from CBVK0100455924.1 coordinate 1,642, forward strand.
CCTTAGGTACCATCCAATAGGGTATAATTTTGGGTATTGATTTGTTTCCTATTCATACAAGACACAACCTTCAACCACTTGATATAAGTGTTTTTTTACTCTTTATGAGCTATTTAAAAATTATGCAATTAATATGAATGTCAAGAAATCATGGAGTTGAAATAAAAAGTGTTGAATTCATTAATCTCAAGAGAAGGAATTGAAAAATGCACTTACGTTAAAAAAAAAACATAAATTCACATTATAAAAGAACTAGGATTTGGCCCCTCTGATCCAGGTGGATATTGGTGGCCACCCACCTTTTCCAACTGGCTCCTCTTGATAGTTTTTAGTTTAGCATGTTCTTATGTAATTCTTTGTAATTATGGGTTCTACACTTATTGGGTTGTCTTAATCCCTACACTACTTCCAGGTGGACATTGGTGGCCGCCCACCTAATCCAACTGGATTAGTTTGGATGTTTTCATGTCAGTACATCTTTCTGTAACTACAGGGTCGTTTTGGGGCCCTAAACAATGTTTTTTGGATTTCCACAATCAAATTGTAGACATAATTAGAGTTTGACAATAGAATGTGTAGTTCTTGAAATGAACTTCCCAATGGGCTATCACGTGCCTAAAACGAAGGTCGTATGCAAAATTAACAACCCCAGGAAGTTGAGGTACCAACTTACCCATCGGGGCCCACATGATGTTTTTCATTTCACCTCCTAGGTTTAGGTTTTTGGATGTCTAGGGTTTTTTCATTCATGAGTAATGTTAAAAAGTCATTTGGAGCCTCATTGTAATCATTATTCTTAGATGGATGCGTGTAGCAACCTCATCTCTTCTCAGAGATAACTACCACCATTTGAGCAAGTTGTTTTTCAGTTCTACAATTTCAACCTATTTCATTTATTCAATAGAAGTTATTGTTCACTGGATATATGTTGTTGTTATTTGTATCACTTTTTTATTATATTTATTCTGTTATTCACTTCGTTCCACTCATAAATATAGATCAGTGGTATCAGAGCAGTTTTCTCTTCATTTATTTTTCCTCATGCATTTCCCCGACAAGATTTGGGTACAAGAAGTTGGAACTCGAACCAATCAAGCCTTTGCAAGATCAGTCATGTCGAGCCTCAAAAAAACCCATGGGGGATGAAAATAAAGATGATGGAGTAGGATATCCTTTCAAAATGTTTCTTGAGGAATCCCTAGCATGAAAAAGGAACGAAATGATGGAAAAATTTTCATAGATCCTTCGGCGACTGCCCACAGGAGAAGTATCTTCATAAAGCAGCCATGCAACCCCCTTCAAGGTAAAAATAATTTTTTGTATTCCATTATTTGAAGGCCTGATAGATGCGGATGTTGTAGATAAATGGATGAATCTGCTTGAAGGATATTTGTCGATCCACAATTTTTTTGATAGGGAAAATATTACTTTTGCACTCCTCAAGGTCATCCCCCATGTTAAGGATTGGTGGGATACTTACTCTAAGCAAAGGGCCATAGAGGAATCTGCAATATTTTAGGTCACCCCCACATGGGATTCCTTCAGGGATTCCATTATAGAACAATACTACCCTTTTGGAAGCTACAAGGACCAGTACATAAGGTGGACCACCCTATGTCATGAAAGGGACCATACAGTACCATATTTCACCAATATCTTCCATACCCTACGCACCAAATTGGGTATCAAAGACTCTAAGAGACATCTGGTTCTCAAATATCACAGTTTTTTTCATAGATACATTCAAACATAAATGGATTTTTTGGACATCGCATCATTGGGTATGACTTATATATATGTTGTCAAGATCAAGCAAAATTTTAAGCAGAAGAGGTGAGAGTTTGGATCTACAAACTCCTCATAGTCGAATCAGGGAAAAGGTGGCCCCAGACCACACAACAAGGGACAGAGAAAAGATGGCCACTCTCAAGAAAACCAGTCCAAGACAAAAAAAAAGGGTAATGAGAAGTCGAACAAGGACATGGGAAAATGGTGTGAATACCATAAAATCCCTTGGCACAACACCGAAGAATGTTGCTCGAAGAAGTCACTCGTGGTCGAGTTGAAAGATTCAGAGTCAAAAGTTAATTCTGACTCCGAATAAAATCCATAAGGAGGGAAGCATATTATCGATGTTGAACCTAGTACCACTGTCGCTACCACCAAATTCCATCCAAGAAAACCAGAAGAACCAGAGGAAGGGGAACACTTCTTTCACTCACAGATGTGGGTAAAGGGGTCTCCGCTTCATTTCATTATTGATAGCGGCAATCAGATGAACCTGGTCTCAACAGAAGTTGTCAAGCGGTTGGACCTATAGATGAAACTGCACCCACAACCCTACACCATCAGTTATTTTCACCAAGGAAAAGAACATTGTTTTAACCAACAGTGTCGTCTGCCCTAGGACATAAAGCCTTTCAAAGACAAGGTATTGTGTGATATTGATCCCCTTGAAGTTTGTGATGTTCTTTTAGGACAAACATATTTGTGGAAGCAACATGTTGTCTATGATTTTAGACCCCGCAATGTTATTATTACTTTGGGTAGACAATTGTATAAGATACCAGAGGTAGCGCTGCCTACCACTATTTGTTTAATCTCTGCTAAGTAATGAAGTAAGGTCATTTCACAAACTGGGAAATTCGTCTTCTTTGTGATCTATGCTCATAGTAAGAAGAAGGTCATTGCCACATCTGTGCCCTCTACAAAGATCCTCTCTTTGCAACAGAAGCAAGTGGATGAGATCATGGAAGAGTACATAGACATCTTCTCCTCACCCATCGGGGTACCGATGCACTACCAAGTCAAGCATCTAATTGATCTAAAACCCGGTACACCTCTTCCTCATGGACCAATCTATCATCGCTCACTAATGGAAAATGACTAAATGAAGTGTTAGATCCAAGAGGTGTTTCAAAAGGGGCACATCAGACCCAACTCCTCCCTTTGCGAAAGCCCGATTGTATTGGTGCAGAAGAAAGGCAGGACTTGGCGGCTCTGCATTGATTACAGATCATTAAACAAAATCATAGTCAGGAACCGGTACCCAATTCCTAGAATTGAAGGCCTTCTTGACCAACTCAAAGGGGAAATTTTCTTCTACAATATTGACCTAAAGTATGGCTACCACCAGGTTCCCATCGAACCAATGGATGTATGGAAGACATCCTTCAAATCTAAAGAAGGTCTCTTAGAATAGTTGGTCATGCCCTTTGGCTTAACAAATACACCAAAAAATCTCATGAGGTTGATGGATGATGTATTGAGACCTTTCACCAACTCCTTTGTAGTGGTATATTTGGATGACATCCTCATCTTCAATAGAACTTGGGAGGAGCACATGCATCATATTCAACTAGTTTTGAGCACTCTGCGACAACACAAGCTCTATGCCAACTTGGAAAAATGATCCTTTGTCATGAACAAGGTCCAATACTTGGGCTAATTTGTTGATGAGCATGGGGTACATGTTGATCTAGCTAAGATCCAAGTCATCCATGATTGGCCAGCCACAACCACACTAACTGAGCTTCAGAGCTTCTTGGGATTGGATAACATCTACTGACAGTTCATGTTGGGATTCTCCCATATTGCACGAGCCCTCAGCTAAGTGACCAAGGGCGATGGCAGAGAAAATTGTGTGTGGGGGGAGGAAAAACGATGAGCATTTGATGATTTGAATCATCGCTTGTGCTCAAATCTAGTACTCTCCTTACTCGATCTACAACAATCGTTCAATATTGATACTGATGCATCCGACTATGTTGTAGACACAGTTCTCACTCAACATGGTCATCTAGTAGCATACCATAGTGAGAAACTCTTAGATACTATCCGGAAATTCCCCACCTATGACGAGGAAATGTATTCCATTGTACAAGCTTGTCATCAATGGAAACATTACATTATGGGAAAGGAGACAATCATCCACACTAATCACAAGCCTCTGTAGGTCATACAGACACAGGGGAAGTTATAGAACGACCGCCATCATAAGTGGTCCACCTACCTGCAACAGTTCCATATCAACATCAAGTATAAGACATGGAGCACAAATCGTGTCACTAAGTGCCTCAGTCGACCTCCCGTGGCTGCACTCACCACCGTGCTCCATTCCCATGGAGATGAGGCATTTGAGTGGCCCCAACTTTATCAACAAGATCCAGACTTCGCCAACACCTATCATCTCTTGGGTACAGGCACAAATGCCGCCAATTTTCACATTTAGGAAAGATTGTTATGCCATTTGGGCCATCTCTGGTTTCCCACAAGAGAGAGTGCAAATATGATTTGGGAGGCTCACTACAATTGGATGGCAGGATATTTTAGAGTGGAGAAAACTTTGGTCATTCTACAGAAACGTATTTATTGGCCAAAACTTCGATCTTGCACTATCTGTGCCATTTCCAAGCCAGACATCAATAAGCAAGGCTTATACACCCCTCTTCCTACTCCTGAGAGGCCTTGGAAATTTATCTTGATGGATTATATGTATGTCCTTCCATCCACCAGGCAAGGCCATGATTGTGTATTTTTTGTAGTTGATGGATTTTCAAAGATGGCCATCCTCATAGCATGCAAGAAGAGCATCATAGTGGAAGATACGCCAAGCTCTTCTTCGAATGAGTGTGGGTCCATTTTGGATACCATAGACCATCATCTCCGATTAGGACAGCAGGTTCCTCAACACATTTTGGTCGAGTCTCTCATCACTATTGGACACCAAGCTCACTAAATCCACTGCTTTCTACCCTCAAACTAATTCCCAAACAAAGTTCGTTAATCAGATGAATTTGTACATCCTAGGCATGTACAACTCTAAGAATCCACATACATGTGACGATAGTCTTCCCTATGTTCAACACAACTACAAAAAGGCTCTCCATAGCTCCACCAGCCATAGCCCATTTCAGGTGGGTCTAGGATTCCAACCCTTGGGTCCCATTGATGTTGCACTACCTCTTGCAACCACATAGGAAGAATCTTCCCATGTTCATTCTAAGGTGGAAAAAGCCACCATATTCATTGAGAGGATTCAACACATCCACCAACAGGTCCATGAGATTTTGCAGAAATCCAATGCTAAGTACAAGCAGTGCCATGATCAACATAGGGTATTGCACCAGGTTTAGGTGGGAGACAAGGTCTAGTTACATTTGCAGAAAGAGATCCTTACACGGTGTTGGAAGCTATGTTAATCTCTATTTTTATAAGCTGCCTACATAGGGTTTTTAATTTCTCATTACTCGTCACAACTTTTCTCATTAAATGACACCATTATCCTTTTCTTTTTGCATACCTACTTTTCGTTTTTGTTTTCACGACTGCAAGCATGAAAACCCACAGTTGGAATTCATGTCGATTACATCAAAGGGTTAATGTTCATTTGGATTATCATGAACCTAATTGTTTATATGGTTATAACTCCTTGGCCTCAAACACACCATTGGTTACATATGTATCAAAACACCACCCATTTAGCATTTGACTATTGTTAATATGGTTTTGATTTATAAAATCTTTGATGCAATGGTTTATTCGACATATTGATTTTGTTTGGTCGAATCGTGGATATGCAATTGTTCGTTTGACATTTTGATCGAATTTTTGGATATGCATATAATGGTTTTTTAACTGTTATGATTTGTATGTACCATTACACCAAGGTTTCATTCCAAGTACAGCCTGATATGATGTTCTTGCATGGCCTCGATCTACACCACTATCCTCGCACGCATAGCATTAACGCTCCTCCCTATCATTTCGAGTTGCCTTTGCATTGTGTTGGGGAAGCTCGGGGCAAATGGATCTATTTCTATTCTGTCAAACCCTATTACCAAATACCCTGTAAATTTTGTGCTATTAGCCATGGCTCCCGTAGTGAGAATTGAACCCAATGGTGTCCAGACTTTGTTATTGTTTGATAATGCCCAAGAAGACTTAGAGAGGAATGGTTGGCAGGCCTTTATTGAGAAGTTCGAGGGTTTTAATCTCACAGTTGCTCAACAATTCGCACTAACATTCGATGGTTGCAGAGCTAAAATTGGAGACGTCTAGCTTGAGTTAAACGAATATTTCATTAGCTCAGCCACTGGTCTTCTAGCCGTGGGACAAAAATAGTTTAAAAACTCAAAGGTTGAGGAGGTTCCCTGGTCACTATTGTTTACCTCAAGGAATATTACCAGCTGCGACAAAGGTATGCCCGTTACAGCTCTAAAACCTAGATGGCACGATCTGTTAGCTATTGTCAAGCAGTTCGTTACTTGTGAGGGTAGATATGGTTTAGTTTTCTTATATCACTTATGGCTGCTCATGAGTTTTATCGATTTTCCCTTAAACATGCCCTATTTTCTCCTTTGAAGTTTATACAAAATGGAAAAGCGTTTTAAAAGGTAGAAAGCCGACTCCAACCTCTTCCACCACTGTTTGATTAAAATTATTATGGTTCATCAGTTGAAGTTAAATGGCGATTGTTGGGACGCTTTCCTGTTAAGGAATGGTTTTGCTAGTACTGAAATAGGACAAGTTGACAAGTCCATTGTTACAGAAACCCTCGTCAAGCCTGTCATCCCCCCTCCTTCGCTCTTTCCCTCTGTGGAACCCTCGACCTACCCGGACACTATCCAACCCGACACTCTGCCTAATTCGTATCCAAAAGATGGTGGTAAGCATGTTAAGAAGTCTACAAAGAAAAAGTGTAAAGGTAACAATGATATCAATTACAAGGTTAAAAGGGCCGCGCATTGGGTTTCACGATGTGCTCGAAATGAACCTAAGGAAAATGAAGACCAAAACCCAATTTTGTTAAGCGAGGATTCCGATTCCGAAATTGAACGATTTCTAACTGAAGAGTATCCATATTCGCATGGAATTTGCTCGGTTAAACCCTATGATTATGTGACGAACCTCCCACCGTGTCTTAGAAACAACCCCGAATTCCCTGGAATCAAACTCAATAGAGAACCTACGAGTCAAACGGGAAATTCTGCACTTGCTAATACACAGTCTACCCGACCACAATGCAATGAATGGCAGTCATGGCTCGATCGGTATTACAGAGACGTGCCTTTGCTTCAGTCTCGTATCAAGTCCTTGGAGGACCAGGTGAATGTGCTAACAAAAGAAAATGAAATATTGCAAAACGTAGCTCAAGCTAATGATAAAAGACAAAAAACCACATGCTCTGTTGTTTTTAAGAACGTGGAAGCGACCACTGCCATTGTGAATTAAAAAATTGCTTGATTTAAATGAATCCCTGAATCTGAGGTATGGTGTTTTAAAAAATAATTTTAGTATGATTTTGTCTTTGTTTTTAATTAGAATACATGATTTTTTTGCTCAAATTGCATCTAGTCTGTTTTGATTAATTTAATAAAACACGATTCTAATTATAATTATAACTAGCTACAGAATCGTGAGATTCTGTAGCTAGTTACTAAAATTTGAATTCTTTGTTTTTACAACTAAAATGCAATCTGAAATCGTGTATTCTTTTTCATTTACAGGTACATACGATTTCTAAAGAATATATGAATTGCCGGTTGCATCTTTCAACATGCTATTTCTTTATATGGTTTTAGAATAGGCTGTTACTTTTGATAACAATGAGAATCTGGGAGGTTGTATCCCCCACAATTTTTGGAACAAATTTGATGATTTCCACAGGAAATGTTTTGATCCCGTGGCCTTTATAAATGTATTATTTTGTAAACCAAGGACCATCGCTACCTGGGAACAGAAACTATGGATTTATGATTGACAGGCTTGAATGAAAGGTTGATGTTGGTACAACTTTAGCTTCGATATATCATATTTTTGTTCAAGTTTTGCTCATTTTGATTTGCAATCGAATTGTGACTACTTTAGATATCATGGTTTATTACAAATTGATGTGATGGGATTTATATGATGTCCATGTTTTATGTCTCTCATATTATATACAACAATGATCCTGTTCAAATTTGATGATTGGAAGGTTAATCTTCTTTATTAAATGAGCAGTTGTATGCAAATTTTTACAGCTAGATTTATCTTAATGTGATCATTTGTCAAATTACAGAATTGTTGTTACTACTTCTCTTATATGTTCTGTTATTAGCATTCAGTCATTACTTCTTCACGTTTATGAGAAGCATTGGTAAGATCTGGTGTAGGTTGGCCTCATCAAACAACAAAATTAGATGCTATGCACATGATGAATAGGGGATGCGATTACAGGTTAGTTTGCTAGTTTCATTTTATTAGTTTGATTAATATAAGAATTTACTATAGTCTAAATACATTATATTGTTTGTTATTTTTATTTCTCAATTAGACAACTTCCATTTCATTTCTTGTTTATAAAAGTTATAAAAATTAAAAAAACACTGAATGATAGCTTCGCTGTCATAAATCAATCTATATTTGATTTTCACAGGTTTAGATCAAAATTTGCATTTTGTGAATATTATACATATATTAGAAATATAATCATATTGATACACTGTACATATAATAAGTAGAACTACTATTTTATAAATATTAGTTAGTAAACTGTGAATATATTTTAGATTTATATATAGTTTTCAACAGTGTTTTTTTTATTAAGTTATCTTTTGTAGTTTTGTTTTTCACTTTCTTAGGATTTAGATCGGCCAACGGAGCCGCTAAACCCGTTGGATTGGATTAATCCAAACGACTTGGGTTAAGTAGACAACCCCGGACCAGATTCACTGCTCTTGTTGACGAGTGGTCAATTTCGCCCGTCAACAAATGGTGCTAGAGGGAGGGCCTGAAAATTATTAATGGAATGAGGTGGTCGTAAGACTCCTCCACCACCTACCCACTCACCTATAGTGACTAGAAGTCATTCAAACGACAACGTTGTCCCTCAAACAACAACCACATCAAACGACGATCTACGGATCACAGTTGAACCAATAACTCCAAATCCTACAGGTGGTGACGTACAAGAGATTGTCCGCTAATATCTCATAAGAACACACAGTGCCTTCACCCATTTAAGACAACCAAACTGACCTTTGGACCAACCATTAGACTTCTCTAATATTAGAGAACAACTTGGAGGCACTAACCTTACTCTTAACCCTACAGATCCAATCCTCACTCCTGCAGTAGGAGGATATGGTATACCACCCTCACCACCTCCTTCATCTCCTTATTCTTCTGGAGAAGAGTCCTCGGATGAAGGCAGTTCCTCATCCCAACCTTTAACATTGCCCACACCTATGGGAAACCCAAACAATCTAGCTAGACCCTAGCTCGACCAAGATGCAGTGGCCATACCTAGGCCTCGACATCCCTTACCCAAACACCCGGAGAAGTGGCTCCCTAAATTTGACCCGGACTCTAAACAGATCGTCGAAGATCACATTAAAAAGTTTATGTTAGCCATTAGACTCCATAGTGTTGAGAACGAATACGTAGTATGTAGATTGTTTCCCTACACCTTTGAGGGCAATGCCTCTACCTAGTACTTTGCCCAACAACCCCATACCATCGTGTCATGGGAGAAGTTTGAATCCTGTTTTCTTGAGAAGTTTGGAGACAAAAAGTCCCCAGAAGTTCTAGTCATGGAGCTTTCTAGTTTAAGAATGAACCCCAAAGAGAAAATCAAAGACTTTAATCAAAGATTCTTAACACTAAAGAACTGAATCCCTACGGATTCAATGCCTGCCGAGAATCTTATTATAGCATATTATACGAAAGCCTTACATAAAAGCATAGCCATTTGGGTTAGGAGATCTAAGAAAGCCACATTGTTAGAGGCCTTCAAAGAGGCCAGTCAGATTGCGAAAGACATCCTCAGCTTAAAAGACACTACTAGCAATGAAATAGAGACTAGTTCATCTTCCAAGAAGAAAAACGAAATCCTCCCTAGACCTGCCCAAAACAAAGCACAACCGGAAAGCTCAGATCTAGAAAAATTACAAAAAGTCATTCAAAAACTGTCAAATCAAGTTATAGATTTGAAAAGGATGGCTGAAGAAGCTTCTTCGAGCAAAGGGCCTTACACACCCCCATTTAGGAATCCTTTTCCCACCAACCGACCTAATTCAAATACTAAAGGCCTAAATCTAGAAAGTCTGCAATTCCCTATTCAAACGATTCTAGAAGCACAGGATAACTTGATACCTCCTGAGATCCCTGAGGAAGTAGCTGAACAAGAGACATTAAAAGAATATGAATCCTCTCTGAAAATTTTTGGACACTTCTCGGATAGCATTTTTCAAGCTAATTTCGAGACAATACATCCTTACAATACTAGGAGTAAGACAACAAACAAGTCTTCTTCTGAAAACACTACGAATTTGCCCCCAAAATAGTCTAAACCAACTGAGACTAAACAAAATTATGTAAACCCAAGCTTAGATTATGATTTGGTTGAAAATCTAAAAAAGTTAAGGGCTAACATTTATGTTTATGAATTATTAAAATTCTCGTTTCTGCTACAAAAAATGCTACAGAATATTGCAGAGAACAACAAAAATGGAAATCCAAGCAGTAACAAAGGTTTCCAGAACAACCCAAAAGTTCCTCAGAAGGCCTCCGCTAAGAATACTTCTGATCCTCACGAGAAAAGAGACCTTCCTGTAAATAATGTAACAAATGTAGATAAATTAGTTTTAGAGGCTGCGAGTAAAAAGCAGCAAGCTTCCACCATTAGTACTCGCAGAAATGTCCCTCCATTTTTGTTAACTTTTGAAATATTCAATAGGAACGTGCACGACTGTATGGTAGATTCAGGAGCATCATCCAATGTAATGCCATGGTCTGTGTGTCAGAAGATTAATGCTGAAGTTCAACCATCCACCTTAAAGATCATCCAGCTTGATCGAACTAGTGTTAAAGTTATAGGCGAATTAAGGAATGTGCTTATAAGATTGTCGTCTAACCCTAAAGTTCATCAAGTGATTGATATTATTGTTGTAGATATTCCAGAAGTTTATGGTTTTTTTTTAAGTAGAGACTGGTCAGAACAACTACATGGCTATTTCGCGACAGATTTGTCTCACTTGTGGCTACCCAAGAATGGAAATCCCAACAGAATCGAGGTAAATCATGAACGTTACCTAAAGTTCACAGTGACAGATTTAAATGATCCCAATGAGCCATTACAACTTCTGTCGATTCATCCGAAATACAAGGGATGGATACCTTTTTCGGAAATTTCATAGCTGAAACTTCTGCTATCACTATCCCAGAACAACAATCTGAAATTTTGACATATATGCATCCAACAACTTCTACCCAATGGTCACATGCACCCGACAAAAATCAAATATGGTCTCTTTACTTTGACAGGTCAAAATCCAAGGAAGGAGCCAGTGCAGGCTGCGTGATTATTGATCCAGCAGGTAACAAAACCCTAATTTCATGCAGGTTAGAGTTTGAATGTACAAACAACATAGAAAAATATGAGGCTTTATTGCAAGGCCTCAGGAAAGAATTAGATATGAACGTTCAAAATTTGACTGTCTTTGGCGATTCAGAAATTGTGGTTAGACAGGTAAAAAATTCTATCCACTGTTTATCTCCGCACCTTAAAAGCTACCAATCTGAGGTATGGAATTTGATGAATAAGTTTTTTGCATTTAACATAAATTCTATTCCTAGATTGAATAATTCAGAATCCGACTTGTTAGCTAATGTAGCTTCAAAACTTTTTCCTGAAGAAGGCTTGTCCCCGAATGAATTCTCCGTCGAACTATTGTTCAGGCCATCTGTCCCTGACAACATCACAAATTGGAGAGTCTTCGATGATGATCAACAGATTATAAGTTTCCTGCATATGGAAGAAACTTTCCAGGGTGCATTGATTGACGAAGGTACTCATGATGAAAATCTTCATGACTTCACAGTAATACCAGGTTTGAGATTTCCTGAATCTTCATCGGATATGGTAAATTCTATCCCTAAATCTTTAGTTAGATTGGAAAATTTTTATGATCTCCATGATCTTCATGATAAGTTCAAAAAATTAGTGAACTGTAAAACAAATAGTTCCTCTTTAACGTATGAAAAAGTAAATTTGGGAACTAAAGACAATCCACAGTGCATTAATTTAGGGGTGGGATGTTTTGAACAAGAAAAAACGATGTTTATTAAATTGTTTAAGGAATTCAAAGATGTTTTTTCTTGGACGTACAATGACCTAAAAACCTTTGATCCTAACATCATACAACACATTATTCCTATGAAACCCCAAACCTTACCTTTTCAACAAAAGTTAAGGAAAATGCACCCAAAACTCAAACCAAATGTCAAGAAGGAATTAAATAAACTCCTGAATGCTAAGATAATCTTCCCAGTTAGGCACACGCAATGGGTCTCTAATCGTGTCCCTGTCCGAAAGAAAAGTGGTGAAATTCGACTATGTGTCGATTTTCGAAATCTTAATCGAGCGTCTGATAAAGACAACTATCCTATCCCACCCATGGAACAGATCCTTCAACAGGTATCTGGTTCTGAAAGATTATCCTTATTGGATGGATTTTCAGGGTATAACCAAGTCCTGATGTCCCCTCCAGACCAACTTAAAACTACCTTCCGCACTCCATGGGGCACCTATGCTTATAGGAAAATGCCCTTTGGACTCATAAATGCCGGTGACACTTTCCAGAGAGTGATGGACATCACTTTTCGAGGCTTAATCAATCAATCTGTTGTTGTAACAGCCATAATATCATTTAAGCTACTATAAATTACAATACAACAGAGCAGAATTTTGAAAGAACAAAAAAAAAAACTAAAAATTTGCTTATTCGAGCATATCCATTCCCAGAATTTTATGAAGAAAATAAAAAATTTTTACATAACACACTATGCATAACCAATTAAATTTACATGATACTCTGCATATTAAAATTGAGTATATACTTCAAAATTTTGAAAATAAAATACCTGTCACTGATGCTAACCTCCGAATCTTCAGCTTGAACCTCCGCTTGCAGCAGCTTGAACCTTCAGCTTCAACACCCCCAAACCGGCCACCCTGCCGACCAGTGCGCCTGGCCCTAGGACATCTACGGATGTCCTAGCCCTCCGTGCCCAAACCTCTCAGCCACGGTATGCACAGTAAATCCTCACTGCTAAATCAGTTCCCCCAAGCTCCTCCCCAAAATCTCCTCTCGACCAAACCCAAATGAATGAATCCCCTCCAAATCCATACTCCCCTTCCTTATGCCTCCATCCTCCTCTCGAACCTTTCCCCCTCACCAAACCTTATCCGCACATTTAAAACCTTATCCCTTCATCAACCATATTTATTACCTTATCTTTTAATTAATGTCACCTTTTAACTTGTGAGTTACGTTATCCCTCATGGGATACGTAACTCCTTTACCTTATTTATGTTTTTATTTATTTATTTTATTTTTCCCCTTTTAATTCATAATTAATCAATTAATTAATTAATGATCAATTAATTACTAATCCTTGATTTAATAATTAATTATTTAATATCTTATTTAATAATCACTCATTCATTTAACCCTTACTCAAGGAGTTAAATCATATTTCCGCTTAAGTATAATCCAAAATAATTAATTAATGAGTGACTTGAAGTCGC
>CBVK0100455926.1:0-12347 GCA_900067695.1 Picea abies
GACCTGGTACGGTCCTAAGGACGCAACATGGGAGCATGAAGATGCTATGTGGGAAAAATACCCGCATAGTTTGGAATATTTTGGAAATCTTGTTGATGTTGTGTAAAAGTTGCACTAGGGACAATGCAAAAGTAAGGGGAGGGGAATTGTAATACCCCAAGGCTGAACCCCTACTGAGTTGTAATTTTGTTTATAGGCTGGTGAGCCGAGTGGTTATAAGCTGAGAGGATTATGTTTTTATTAGGCTGGTGAGCCAAGTGGTTATAAGATGAGAGGCTTATGTGTTTATTAGTCTAGTGAGCCATATGCCAATGCCAATGAGCTTGACCTTGTATATGTAATTATGCATATCATTAATAAAATATAAACATTGTTGCATGCAGATTGACTACGAAGAAAGAGTGATGGGGGACTAAGCTTCAAAAAGCTGGGTAAGGGAAAGGGGGATGAAAGGTTGGAAAGAAGGGCTAAGCTTAGGGGCGTAAGTCCTTGAGAATAATAATTTATTATTATTCCAAAACTATGTGAAATTTATGTTTTTATCCTAAGTCACGGGAAAAGGAAGGTGTGCAAAAGGGAATGCATGCATCTCAAGGAAGACAAGTTTCGACCTGGGCGCATGCAGTTAAAAGCTGAAGTGCCAGCTGTGTTGAGGGGTGTGCTTTCCATTCCACCTAATCCTCTGTGAACTCCATGGGATATCTATGATCGACCTCTGCCCCTCACGCACCTTTGGAATTGTTAACTATGAGCCTCCATGAGTGACCTCTGCATTGACATGCATCTCCTAAAAACCTGATCCGTGAAGCTGACCTGTGTGATTTTTCCATGAACCTAGTCTATCCACAATTTCAGAGCCAAGCTCATACCTTATCCATTTGGGTCACTGCCTTCATTTTTCCTAAGTTATTTTGACTAGTTATTGTTGTTGTCTCCCATACCCTATTGGAGCTGAGTCGAAAGTGGTTGAAGAAGCAGGTTGACAGGCCCCTGGTATAAGAGGCAGGTTTTCAGGCTTGTGAGCAACTCTCTCCAGGTGAGAGAGTTTGCTGGGAAGTGGTTTTCTCCCAAAGAGAGTCCAGCACCAACTACGAAGCTCTAAGAATTCCTGATCTGGCCTGTTGCCAAGACCCAGAGAGGGAGGTGAAGCAACTGATGGACTCTGTGGCAGTGAAGGTGTATACTCTCGAGTGGAATAGGCATGTGGGGGATGAGAGTTCATGAGTAGTGGGTGTAAGAAGGCTCCTAGAGAGAATCCTTCCAGTTGCACTGTGCAGTTTTCCTGTAACCTCAGCCTAGTTTAGGATTCCCTTGCCTTGGGTGGAGCTTAGTCCCAGCTCAGGGGTGAACCACTGTTGAGCGTGATGAGCAGCGTGGTCTAAGGCTAGGAGGTTCGTGGAAGGTCTGGACATAGTTGGTGATGTTAATCCAGTTGAAAAGATAAGTATTATTTATGTTATTAATTTACATGTTATCCATGTTTGTGATGCTTGAATGATTATCATGTATTCCATTGTGTATATGAATTACTATTGTTCCTATTGATTCTGTATGATAGAGATCATTTAGTGATTATTGTGATTATGTGTTTAAAATTCATTAAAATGCATGTATTATATAAGTCTTATTTTGCATAGTAGCATTACCCAATATGTGCTTTCCTAGGGATGTTACAACTAGGTTACTAACAATACCGAGGATACAACGAGCCCAATTGCTGCAACTCCTCCATCAAAGACATCCCAAAGGAAAACTAGGAAAAGGGGATAGCTTGCTGCAAATACAGTGAAAGAAGACCATGATGATGATATTGAGGTAATCACCACCAAACCCTCTACAAAGAGAGTTTGAGGGTTTAAAATTAGGCAAACCCCCATTCCAAGGAAACAAAGAACCAACCATGCAGTTGCAAATCAACGTAAGAGGAGGAAAAATGTTGAGATGAAAGTCAAAGCCTAGAAGGAGGACTAGGAAATAAAGGTAGAAATAGAAGTGAAACCCTTCACTAACACACAAGAACCAGTGAAGGAAAACAACTTGGAAGTAAATGAAATCACAGAGATGGAACCCTTCATTGTCACACAAGAACCAACAAAAGACACCAATCAGGAAACCAGTGAGGGAATGGATACATAGGTCGGTGCTAACACACAAGAAACAACACAAGGAAATATAGGATAAGGGACTATTTCCCTCCCTGATACCTATTTATATAAAGATGACAATCCAGAAGCCCAAGATTTCACTGCTACATAAGAGCCAGTGAAGATCCCTTTTGTAGAATAGGTTGCACATGAGGTAGATGATACAACAAAAAAGGAGGAATAGGATAAAAGGACCCCTGGTGTTCATCTAGAACCTACAAAGAGCACTCATCGGGTTCACTCTTCCAACTCTCAAGAATTACAAGAAGAGGCTCCTACAGTCCCTCAAGATTCAAGATAGAGAATTCCCCAAGAACATTCTCTCAAGGCTCAAGAGTCACATATAGAGAATCTAGAGCAATATGGAAATACAGAAGAGGAATTAGAGGTTCTCATTGATACAAAAGTAAGCACATTTGAGGAAAAATATGCTCATGAAGACAAACAGGAACCAATGCCTCTTGTTGAATCAACAAGAGGCACTCTTGATGAGATAATTGCCAATACAGAAAAGAAGAAACAAGTAGAACCATATGGACCTACTACTACACAAGAACAAGTAGGAGGCACTCTTGGGGAATGACCTACCCATTCATAGGATTCTCACAAAGAAGCATAGGAAGAAGAAGAGGTTATAGCAAGAAACACTCATGGAGATTCCCTACTAATGCATAGGAACTAGGGAAACAACAACCAAAAACAAAGGATGCTACTCAAGAATGAAAAATTACTACAACATGGGTAAGCATCCCACACTCCCTTCCCATCTATGCATCTTTGGTCAAGAAAAATAGAATGTTAAGAATGGAAATATGGAATTTATGGATCAATTTAAAAATTCTCAAAGATGAGCTTGAGGAACAAAGGGCACTTGAGAAATTAGGTTACCCTGTAGTAAGTCCTCTTGCTACAGGGGAACCCTTCACCAGTTCACAAGAAATAGCTCAAGTCAAAGAAACAAAGGAAGTAGTTTTCCAGGATACACATTTTATGCTAGTTGATGAAGCCACTCAGACAGAAACAAGGCAAGAGAAAATAGAAGACATAGGAGTTCTAATAGAATAGGACACTAGTGAGAAGAAGGGAGAAGAAGGAAAGTTAATCTATGGTGTCAGTGACCTCCATGGCCACCCTGAATCCTCTAATTCTAATTGATTGTTTGTGTCATGGGGACATGCAACAATTTTGGGTTGGGGGAGATGACAGGTGCCTAAATTGGCAGACTTTCAACACCCTTCTAATACATTTTCCATACCATTTTCCATTGATCACTTCTTTTTTGATACTTTCCTTATCCATTTTTCCTTATCGTTAAGGTACAAATCCTTCCCCATATGCCATTCTTATGTTATTATTGCATATTTAGTAAAGGAACTTGCTATTTTCATGTATTAATATTGTTACACATGAGTAATATAGTAGCTACAACTCCTTATCATGGCTGAAATACCTCTTTGATGCAGCTCTGGGAGAACTCTTTGTTGTTGCAATTCTAGGCACAATCCAACTATTGCAACTCCAAGCACACTCTCCATTGTTGTGACTTCGGACAACAAATACAACTCCAAGAATACTCTATGTTTCCATGACTCTGAGTCTATCATTGCTACTATTCTGAGTACAAATTCCTCCAACAACAATCAACACTACAACCAACAGTTGGGAAATGATCTTCACATAGGAAGGAGAGAGGAGGCAAGTAGACGGATAAAAGAGGAATTGGTTTTCCTACTAAGTCAACACACACATGATCTTCACTAATGTTTGGAAAAATCAATGTAACTAGATGAATAATCCGATTCTCATGGTTATCCATTCATTCCTTGTATAATTTTATACATTAGTCATATTGTATAAGAACCTCATCTTCCCCAAAGCTGGGGGGGGGAATTATTCCAGCGATAGTGTTATTCTATTATTGTAACTTTCAGACTTCTACAATACAACTCCATTTCTTCTTCATGCTTGTGTAATGGTTTGTTGAATTTCCATCTGACTCTAATTAATAGCATAGTTCCTTATATAAAGGGGTAGGGCCCCCTCCTTAGTCAGGTACTACATGTATATTAGCATAGGATTTAATATTTCAATTATGTCTAGTTGATTATGTAGTTGTTTCATTTCTGTGCAATTCCAAATTTCATAGAACAAGTGCTTGCAATTCATTTGTGGTTAGAATTTGATTTCTTTCAATTCATGTGTGGATAATATTTAATTTCCTGGTGTTAAGAGTTCTACAATTTTAACTGAAATTCAGTGTTGACTTGATTTCTATGAGTGTAAAATCGTAGACACAACCACAACTCTAGTTATTGCAACTCAGATTGTTGTAATTCCTATCATATTAGAAATCACATTGTTGCAACTCTCATTGTTGCAAATCGCGCTACTGTGATTTCTTTCATGTTGCAGCTTCGTTGCTACAACTCTTCTTGCAACTGTACTTTATTTTGTTTTATTTTCAATTTGTGATATGTTTAATCTTCAACATTTTTGGATTGTTGTTATATCATATTGTCATTGAATGTGCAAAAATGTAATTGTTACAATAAAACACGATCTTCATTATACTTGAGCAAGTCACCAGTAGATCATAGTATAGATTTGATTTCTAGAAGTGTGATTTTAATTTCTTTAAGTGTGATTTCAAATTCCGCAAGTGATATTTAAATTTCCATAAGTGTGATTTTAATTCTCGCAAGTGTGATTTCAATTTCCGTAAGTGTGATTTAATTTATGGAAAGTGTGATTTAGTTTTTGCAATTATGATCCCAATTTCACAAGTGTGACTTTTTTGTCTTGCAAGTGTGACATTTACTTTTCCACAATTTAGGAAATAGTATAGTTTGGTGACTTAATTATCTTGAATCCTTGATTTGTGACATTCAAAGTACTACAACTCTTTAGAAAAAAAAAACACTACCAGTTGCATATATGGTGCACGACAATTTGTAAGTAAGTTACAACCTCGTATTGATAATTAAATGTACAACTCTTTGGTTGCTTGCTAACTAATTAAAAAGTAATTGAAAATTTTGTCACAACCTATAATTCTCTTAACCACCCAAGCTAAAGCCACTTAACTAAATGTTTGGAACAAGTCATCCTAGCCTCAAGCACTTAATCGAGAGTGTGATTGTTGGTACCTTTCCAACCCCATATATAAATCGAGGGGTGTACCCCATACTTGCACCTCACGTGTTCTTGAATGCACTTAAATACCCCCTTATTTTCCTATCAGAGAAAACCTTGGTGGGATTTGAACCCAAACAGATAGTGGAAATGTTATCCTTCTTTTCCATTGTGCCACATGCTCATGTGCAATCTATTTTAGCTTATCTATTAACCCTTCATCATAATATGTTAATACGATATAATTTCATTTTTAATGTCAACACAACCCTATTTCACTTATGAACTTTTAGTATTCATTTTCATAAAAAAATGAAATAAAATACTATTAGAGAATAGTTTTAGAAGAAGGTAAGGCCAAATATAATTAAACTGTGATGTAATCTGGTTGAATGAGTCTATAATTCCTTGCAAAAAAATTACTTTGTAAAATCTTACAACAACTTTGAATTCTTTCAAAGAAACCCTTTCCATATACTTTACCCACAACCTTGCCCCAACCTTTACTGTTTTTTAAATAAATCCTTGAATAAATGTTAAAAATAAAGTTGTTGATGTTTAGATTGGTTAAGATTGTAATACCCTGGGTTTTTGAGCCCTGTATTAAATAATGTATTTTGTTAATCTATGAAAGGTCAGAGTTCCCAAATAATTAAAAGATGCCAGTGTACCTAGGAAATGTAATTTTTTTATCATTATTAATAATACAAATACATCATTGGCTGCTAGACGAACAAAGACAAGAGTAATAGGGGGCTATGATTCCAAAAGAGAGGGGGATTGAGGGGATAAGTATTTATTTTATATTTTATTTACCCATAATTGTGTTAATGGAGAGGAGTGGTTACATGAACTTCTTGGGGAAGGCCATGTGGTTCTTGATTTGCAAGTAAGGATATAAACCCATTATGTGGGTTGTTTGGGGGCTTCATCTTCACTCATTCACTCACTCACTCATTGTTCATTGTTCACACCTTCCATTATGTTCTCTCTTCATTCAATATTGCACCCACTCTTCATTATTCAATCATTTTGATCTTTTTTTGGGAGAGAGAAACCAATTGTGGAGAGGAGCCATGGTTTGGTTGGCAGTAATGACTACTAGTGTATTCCAGCCATGAATTAATTCCTGCATGTCTAAGATGCATTGGCATGTGTTAAGTTTTTCTCACATATAAGAATCCTGAGAGTCCCAGCATGGATATTCTTGACCAGATGCACTGGATCCCTGGGAGGAGGTAGACAACCTAATGGACTACGTGGGAGAGAAGGGGGTCCATTCTCTTGGGTTGTGCAGGCTAGGTAGAAGAGAGTTGGTGTACTTTGGATTGTTGTGTGTGCTAAGAATCCTATGAGAGATTGAGTGATGAATGGTTTGGGAATATGAGTGACACTCTGGAATCGTCCTTATGGAATCATAGCCCTGGCTTGGGGGTGACATTGTTTTTGAGACTTGGAACAACAGTGTCTATGGTTGGGTGGAACGTCCTTGGTTTGCAGCCAGTTGGTGATTCATTTCGTTAAAGATAAGTGCTCTCTATGTTATGGTTTCATTTAACTGTATATGTTATTTTCGATGTATATTTATTTATCTATGAATTTTGTATCTATAATATGATGCTTGTTGGTTATTGCGGTGCATGACATATGGTTCATTTATTTTATGTGGTAGCATGAATTTTGATCCATGCATGTGGATATTTCATGCATCTTTATTAATTAAAAATTTACCAGAATTAAAAATTAGTTCAGAAGTGATCCAGGTGGATATTGGTGGCCACCCACCTCTTCCAACTCACTCAAAACAATTTTTTGGCAATTTTGGCAATTTACTATTTTTAGTTGTTTTTACTTTCGAGGCCATTTTGAGGGCCTAAATGAAGGTTTTTCGGGATAGAGATTATCAATGATTGCCTATGACATCATTGAGGCCCCAAAATGAATCTCCTCGAATATACCTTTCCAACGGGCTATCATACACCTAAAACAGAGATCGTATGCAAAAGTTACAACCCCGGGAAGTTAATGTACTAACTTACCCAAATGGGGCCAGCATGACTTTTGGCGCTTCATCTCCTAGGGTTAGGTTTTTGGATGTCTAGGGTTTTTGGAATTCCTGTTTATTGTAAAATTCCTTTAGAGACTCATTGTAATCTTCTTCTTGTGAATGAGCGCAGTCGTCACATCTCTTCTCAGAGATAAGCCGCCACCATTCCAGCAAGCTTGTTTCCGTTGCATTTTACAGTTTCAGCTAATTTCATTATTGAATAGAAAACTAGATTCACTGTATCTCTATTATTTTTTGTTAAGCATCTATTAGTAATCTGTAGTCATTTCTTTTTGCTTATAGATCCACATTGAACACTGGGTGCAGGCCAAGGAAAGGAGGAATGTTGAGCTAAAAAGAATTATCTCCCATGACCTTGGATCTGCTCAATGAACTAGGTGGCTTTGTCATATTCAGTTGGAGCAGGGGATGATTCGGTCGAGGTGAACACAAGGGGAAGTGAAACATCTATGGGACCCAATGGTTGGAATCCCAACCCCACCTGAAAGGGGCTGTGGCCGGTTGAGCTATGCAGAGCTCGATTGTAGCTATGTTGGACATAGGGAAGACTCTCATCCCATGTGAGAGGGTGTTGTGAATTATACATGTAGAGGATATGCACAATGATTTGGTTTACGACCTCGGTTTTTCCATCTGTCTGTGGGTGGAAGGACGTGGATTTAGTGATCTTGGTGTCCAGCAGTGACTAGAGGCTCAACCAGAATATGCTAAGAAATCGACTATCCCGATCTGAGACAATGGTTTTTGGGATTCCAAAATGTACCCAGACTTGTTCAAAGAAGATCTTGGCAGTGGCCTTTGTCGTAATGCTCTTCTTCCAGGAAACCAAAATTTCCATCTTAGAAAAGCAATCAACAACCATAAAAACACAGTCATTTCCCCGCTTGGTGGACAAGAGGCTCGACATGTAGTCCATTGAGATGGATTACAATGGCCTGTCAGAAGTAGGAAGAGGGGTGTACATGCCCCGTTTCTTAGTGGTCGGTTTGGCAATTGCGCAGGCAGTGCAGGACCTGATATACTTGTTGACCTCCTGTCGAAATTTTGGCCAGTAGAAATGTTTCTGTAGCATCGCCATTGTCTTTTCGACACCGAAGTCTCCTGCCACTTGACTATAGTGGGCTTCGTAGATCAGCTTTGCCCGCTTGCTTGATGGAACAAAGATATGACCCAGACAACACAACAACCCATCCTAAATATGGAAATTATCAACAACTGCATTTTTTCCCAACATTTGGTAGGTGGTGGTGAAGTTTGGGTCTATCTCGTAGAGTTGGGGCCATCCAGAGGTCCCATGGCCGCAAGATTCTAGCACCGTGGTGAGTGCCCCGACTGGGGGTCTGTTGAGGCAACCAGCGATGTGATTGGTGCTTCCTCTTTTATACTTGATGTTGAGGTGGAATTGTTGCAGGTATGTGGACCACTTTTGATGGCAGTCATTATGCAATTTTCCTTGTATCTACATGAAATGCAGTGGCTTATGATCAATGTGGATGACTGTCTCCTTCCCAAGAATGTAGTGTCTCCACTGGCGGCAGGCTTGCACAATGGAGTACATTTCTTTTTCATAAGTAGGGTACTTACAGACAACATATGATAGTGTCTCACTATGATAGGCCATGGGGTGGTCGTGTTGAATGAGAACAACACCCACAGCATAGTCGAAAGCATATGTTCTTATCTCAAAGGGTTGTTGTAGGTCTGGGAGTGAAAGTACTGGGGCTGAGCACAAGCGCTGCTTCAAATCATCGAATGCTTGTTTTTGGGACCACCCCCATGCAAATTTTTCCTTACCACCACCCCTGGTTATTTGGCTGAGGGCCCATGCAATATGGGAGAATCCCAACATGAACCTGCCATAGAAATTGGCAAGGCCCAAGAAGCTCCAGAGCTCGGTGAGTATGGTTGGGGCTGGCCAGTCACGGATGACTTGGATCTTGGCTGGATCCACATGTACGCCATGCTAATAAACAATGTAGCCCAGGTAATGGACCCTGTCCATGCCGAAGGAGCATTTTTCCAAGTTGGCATATAGCTTGTGCTGTCGCAGGGTGTGCAGAACCTACTGAATATTTTGCAAGTGTTCGACCCAAGTCTTGTTGTAAATGAGAATGTCATCAAGATACACCACTACAAAATTATTGGTGAATGGTCGTAGGATATCATCCATCAACCTCATGAAAGTGGCTGGCGCATTTGTCAAACCAAAGGGCTTGACCAACCATTCAAAAAGGCCTTCCTTTGACTTGAAGGTGGTCTTCCATACATTTGTTTGTTCTATCGAGACCTAGTGGTAGCCAGACTTCAGATCAATCTTACTGAAGTATTTGACCCTTGTGATTTGATCATGGAGGTTGTTGATTCAGGGAATCGAGTATCGGTTTCTGACTGTGATCTTATTCAGAACCTGTTAATAAATGCAGAGTCACCAGGTTCCATTTTCATTCTATATGAGAACGATTGGGTTCAGGTGATGAGCTGGGACAGATGTGCCCCTTATGGAGCATCTCTTGGATCTGTCACTTGATCTCATCATTCTCTAACAGAGAGAAACAATAGACTGGCCCATTGGGCAGCGGTGTGTTGGGGGTCAGATCGATGGGGTGCTTGACCTGGCAGTGCAAAGGTACCCAGGTAGGTGAGGATAATATATCTGAGTATTCTTCCACAACCTTGTCTACTTGCTTCTATTGTGTGGAAAGGTTAGCTGTAGAGACCCTGGATGTGGCTATGATCTTTCGCTTATTCTGAGAGCGAATCATGAAGAAGGAAAACTTCCCCGTCTGAGAGATGACCTTCCTGCATTGCTTAGCAGAGATCAAGGAAATAGCATTAGGTGGGACTGCCTTGGGTATCCTGTACAATTTCCTGTTCAAAGTAATAATAACACTACGAGGCCTAGACTCATATACAACATGACATTTCCATAAATAAGGTTGTCCCAAAAGAAAATCACAAACTTCGAGAGGAGCAACATCACACAATACCTCATCTTTGAAGGGCTTGATGTCATATTATAGTCGGCACTATTGGCTGATGCGGAGATTGCTTCCTTGGCGGAGCCATCCAATGATGTAGGGTTGTGGGTGCAACATTTTTGGCAGGGCCAACCAGTTGATGACCTCTGCTGAGATGAGGTTCTTCTAGCTACCGCTATCAACGATGAAGTGCAACAGGGTTCCTTTTACCCACATCTATGAATGGAAGAGGCGATCTCCTTCTTTTGGCTTGTTTGGTTCACTAGGCTGGAGCTTGGTGGTAGCAACGGTGGAACTGGGTTTCGATTTAATGATCTGTCTTCCCATTTTTAGTTCTGGATTAGAGTTAGAATCTGCATCTGATTAAGAGGATCTCACTTCGGCCACCAACGACTTATTTGAGCGGCAGTCAACAATGTTATGCTAGGGGATATTATGGAAGTCTCACCACTTCCCAGTATCTTTCTTTGTCTATCCAATGTCCTTCTTTGCTTGCGTCTTGGACTGGTTGTCCTGATACTATCCATATTTGTTCTGTCCTTTGTTCTGTGGGTTGGTGCCGCCCTTTACTAGCTTTTGTTGTGAGGGGTTCCCAGGCCCAAATTTCTGTGCCTTTTGTTTGAGCTTCTGCTCGATTTTGATGGCATATCGGTAGGTCGCACCCAAGGATGAGATGTACAGAAATTCCATTTCTTTCTAGATGTATCTATGCAGAGCACCACGGTACTTGAGCACTAGATGTCTCTTTGAATCTTTGATACCTAGCTTGGTGCGCATAGTATGGAGTATATTTGTGAAATCTGGCACTGCTTGGTCCCTTTCTTACTGCAGTGTAGTCCATTTGGTATACAGGTCGCCATAGCTTCCAATAGGGTAGTATTGTTCCTTAATAAAATCCTTGAAGGATTCCCAGGTAGTCGTGGCTGTAACTAATGAGGGTTCCTCTGTTTCCTTTTTCTCACAGAAAGTTTCCCACCAATCTTTGACATGGGGAACGACTTTGAGGAGCGTAAATGTAATCTTTTCTTTATCTGAAAAGTTATGGATAGAAAAATACCCTTCTAGTAGATTCAACCATTTGTCTACAACATCTGTGTCTATCAGACCTTCAAATATAGGAATATCGAAGTTTATTTGTACCTTGAAGGGGGCGGCGCCTCCGCTCGAAGAAGATGCGTCGCCTATTGGTAGTCGTTGAAGGATTTGTGTGAAACTATCCATCATCTCGTTCCTCTGTTGTGTGAGGGATTCCTCAATCAACAGTTTGAAAGGATCTCATGTCCCATCATCTTTCTTTTTTCCTACCATGAGAGGTCGCTTGGGTGTGCGATAGCTTTTTTCCTCAAGAGAAACAAGCTCGAAACCCAACTCTTTGTACTCTAACCTCATTGGTGAGAAACTTGAAGTGGGATGTGATTTACAATGAGGCGCAAGTTATAAACAAAGGATTTGTAAGGTGAAGTGATGTTTATTTAAGGTGAATCAGGATGGCGAAGTAATGATTTTTATCATGTTTGGATAGGATCTCAATATGTATTTTGAAGTGACATCATGTACGGGGGAAAAAACCCTTCTCTTTCGATCATGGAATTTTAAAAAAATAGGGTGTATATTTATGATCTTCAACAATTTTATTTCATTCATTATCAAAAATGGGATAGGAGGTTGGCACTTGATCAGGGGATCAAAATTTGCTCAATTTTCAGAGTTCTCGGATTGAGACGAAAACAGTGCCATTGCGTCCGTATCGTTTTCCTGATTCCGGCGGTATATTTATTTTCGCGAACGGAGTCCGTATGGAGAAGATATCGCGATTTGAACGCCAAGTCAAACATGGAAAAATTGGGGTGCTGACTGTACCTGTCCGTACCATCCGTACGGCCATGTGGAGGGCCATACCATCTTGCTGACGTGGCAGTTTGCTAATGTGGCGATTGTTGGTTGGATATTTGTCAGCGAATTGGAGATTGACACGTGTCCTTTATGGCCAATAATGAATGGACACGTGGCCCCATCACTTGGCAC
>CBVK0100455929.1:0-29109 GCA_900067695.1 Picea abies
GTTGATTCCATTTTTGTGGTGGTGGACAGGTTCTCAAAAATGGCACATTTTATCCCATGTCATAAGACCAGCGATGCCACACACATTGCGAATTTGTTTTTTAAGGAAATTGTCAAGTTGCATGGATTGCCTAGGAGCATAGTCTCGGATCGGGACACAAAGTTCATAGGTCATTTTTGGATCGGGACACAAAGTTCATAGGTCATTTTTGGAGGACGCTATGGAGAAAGCTAGGGACAGACTTGGCATTCAGTTCTGCATACCATCCACAGACATATGGGCAGACAGAAGTGGTCAACAGAAGCTTAGGAGACCTGTTGAGAAGTCTGGTGATGGAGAATCACAACAGTTGGGATCAGATTCTACCACAGGAAGAATTCGCGTACAACGATTCAGTGAATTGAAGTACAGGTAAGAGCCCATTTCAAATTCTGTATGGGACACAGCCAAGAGGAGTGTCTGAACTCAGGGAGACAGAACAGGCTGGGACAAGCAGCGCGAGCGCTGAAGAATTCGCGGAAGTAATGAAAGAACTTCACGCAGAGGTGAAGCAACGACTGCAGAAGTCGAATCAATAATACAAGTGCAGAGCCGACCAGAGGAAAAGACAGCTTCAGTTTGAATTTGGAGACATGGTTCTGGCACACTTGAGGAAGGAAAGGTTCCCACGGGGAACATATAACAAGCTCAAAATGAAGAAGATCGGGCCGTGCCAAATTCTCAGAAAATTTGGGGAGAATGCATATGAGCTTGAGCTGCCAGAAGGCATCGGGATATCTCCGATTTTTAACATCTCGGATTTATACCCCTACAGGATTGAAGAGATAGACACTGGGACTACGGAGCCAGTGGTCCAGTGAAAAAAGCAATTGCCAGTTGCACAGAAACCTCAAATGGAGTGCATACTGGACAAGCGAGTTGGCAAAAAGACCAGGAGGAAACAGTATTTTGAATACCTGGTGAAATGGAAAGACCACCCGATGGAGGATGCCAGCTGGGAGACAGAAGCAGTAATTTTGAAACATGGGCAGACCGTGCAGGAGCTCATGAGCAGGAGCCCATGAAATATTTTGAGCCGAGGAGTATGATGCAAGAGCATCTGCAGCATCTACACGTCATCAAGCGAGCCAGCGCGCACGGAGAAAGAACATACAGCTGGACAATGCCAGCACGCACATTTTTTGAAATGATTTGGAGATTGTTGCGCCGTCGTTTCGATGAGAGTATTCATAGTGAAGCGCACTTGTATTGTAATAGTAGATAGGAAGGCATTTATTTGAATTAATGCTGTTAGATAGAAATTAACTGTAGATTAGACATATCTACTTTCGAGAGGGAAAACGGAATAATAGACACCCTCCTTTGTATTCAGGGGGATGATTCTCATTCATTCACGTAGGAGCAAGAGAGCAGAACCAGGAAGAAAGCCTGTGCATAAACCCTCCATGTATAGTTATTGAATTAATAGAAGAGCTGTGATTCAATTGTCATGGATGTGTTTGACACCTTTGTGTTGTTGATGTTGTGCTTTTGTTTACTTGCTTCCTTTTATGCGTATCTTTTATAAGCTGCGTATGTAATTGCGTATCAGGTTAGGAACCTGAGAGAATGAGTTTCAATTGTTTCTCTGCTTAGGCCAGGAGATTCCTGCATCGAGTGCAGTCGAATACCTCCGCATAGAGTGCGTCGAGGAGGCTAAGTAGTTGAACCTTTGTTCTCACTTCACCCAGAGTTGGGTTGAGTATTTCAAGCCGTGCAGGTGAGTGTAGGCCGAGGTCGAGTCTCAGTAGCAAGTCTGAGAAGGAAAGGGTTGGGAAAGTGGCGAGTGTGAGCGCACAGGACTCCGAAGGCTTCATCACTTTAGGGAAGTGGTTGAAGATCGAGCAGAGGGCGTGCCGATGAGAAATCTTGGAAGGAGTCTGAGTGGAGGAATGTTCAGAAGGAAGAGTTCCTCGGGTTTCGACGAGGGTTCGAACCAGTAAAGGCCGCCCAGAACAAAGGTGGCGAGAGAAGACCTCTTCAAAAAGGTGAAGAGAATCAACGATTTGGATAGTCGTGCAGATTTGCGAAGTCCCGTGGATCGTCAGATCTGGGGAAGATAGTGAGGAGGTTAACCCTCGAGCGAAGGCAGGAGTTGGTTGTCATCGGGTATCAGCAGATCGGGGTTGGTGAGTGCAAGAAACACATGCACGTCGAAATCGCGAAGGGCGACCTCCCGATTTGAGCGAGGCCGTCAATCCTTGGAGAGACAGGTGGCACAAATCCGGAGCATCGGGGATTCGGCATTCGGGGTTTCCAGCTGCAAGGACTTGGAGTCGTGGATTCCGCGATCCAAGAAGTCCCGAAGGTGACGGAACAGAGTGGGACCCCGGAGACATAGTGGGATCCAGGTGGCGTGCTTGAGGGACATCAGAGTTTCGGCACTCGGGAAATTGATAGGACAAGGCTCGAGGCGAGAGTGGGTACCCCGAGGTTGACTTTTGACCATCGGGATTTCGGGGCTTGCTCTCCCAGGAACAGCACCGTGAATCTCGCGATCTTGCGAGGTCCGATCTCCCGATAGCACGTGCGGGGAAGATCGCCGAGTAGACTGTGGGTATAACTCCTCAGAGGAGTGGAAGAGCTTCGAATCTTCGGGCCCGTGAGAAACAGAAGGTCCTAGTGGAGCGACCGCCTGCTGTGAGAGCGGGGTTGCGCCAATCGGGTTGCACATTGGGGAACAACCCAATGGATAAGGCACTGCTTATCAAGTTCCTAGAGTTCAATAGTTCTAGACATCTTCTTCGGAGCTATCTTCCCCAGGTGGAGCCTATGTTAGAACCCTATATAATAGGGGAATCAGTATTCTGACTAATATCTATCTATTTCAGGCATTACGCTTTTTCTCACGATGCTCAACAAAGGTGTAAAAGCAGCATAAATCTCTCAATTCACCTTAGCTGTTATTACACAAGAGTTTTTGTTTTCGGTGGTTAAAGAGTAGAGTCTCATATTATGTTAGCTACTGAAAGAGAGAGCTTTCGGTCACTTAGAACCCAATTTTTGTGTACCCCTAGCTATCGAAAGCTTGTAGCCAGATTAAAAAATGGCTCTCTGATCTTCATATTCATCATCCTGGCCTTTGTATTTCTTTCATTTCTCGAGCGTTCTGGAATTATTTCGATTTTTCTAGCCTGTGCACACATCATGGGGCATATTCTTTAGTGGTTTTCGAGCTTCTACCCTAAATTTGGGTTTTTTGTTTTATGTGTTTTTCATCAAAACTTAGCCCGGAGGCCAATTTTATGCTCCAATGCTCTAGCTCCATGCAACCTGTCACACAACAACACAATGCATGTCAGGGGTTAGCACGCAACATCATGCAGCACACAAGACACGGGTTAACAACAACATATGAAATCAAGCCACCATATCAACTCAAAGCCAGTACCCAAGCTCCAACGCAAAGTCATAAGGGACAAGCTGACTACATTTATTTTGAAGAATCCGCCAGAGCAAAAGAAGGGAGGCAAAGATAAGAATACTGTGAGAAGAGAAGAAAAGGAACGTTTGAAAGGAGGAGAAGCTATTGATGAAGAAAACAAGAAAGTCAAGAAAGAATCCAAGAAAAAAGGCCATGAGGTTGCGTCCAAAGTTTCCAAGAAGAAAACTGCTTCTGACGAAGACTGTTCCCCTCTTGGAAGCCATGTTGATGAAAACGAGGAGGATGATGAAGTACAATGGGAGACTAACACTTCTCTTGAAGCTGCACAACAACAAATCAGAGAGAAATTGACTTCTGCTACAAGTGAAATGGTCATGTTAGATACCCTGGAAGAACATATATCTAAGCCAATAAAGAAGTCTGCAGGCAAGAATGAAAAGGTTAAAGTTGATAAGAAGTCTAAAGCTGAAAATGGTGATGAGGTAGCCGAGAAGCCCATGGAAAGAAATGTCGAGGAGACTGTTCTGAGTAAATTGAATACAATGAGTATTCATGATGAGCTTCTTGTTTCTTTCAAGGAGCGCTTGAATAATGGAGATACTCCTAAACAGTTACAAAACTACATGCAAGCTTCAGATGGTTCTCCATAGGAAATCATGAATGCCTATTTTGAAGCCCTTTTCGAGGGTGTCGGCAAAGGATTTTCGAAAGAGGTGTCTAGCAAGAAAGGTTATTTATCTGGAGTTGTGCAAGATGAAAATTCTCAGTCGATGCTTCTTGGTGCTATAAAGCATACTTATCAAGGATTTGGTAAGCGCTCTATGGATGTTGTGTAGTTTGATACGACTAAGAACCACTTTTTGGTTGCTGGAGATGAATATATGATCAAATTTTCGGACATGGACAGTATAAACCTTCTGACAACTATTGATGTTGAGGGTGTATTAGCTAGTACTCCTCGTCTCCACTTCAACAAGGAAGGGACATTATTGGTGGTTTTCAACCAGTGATAACGGCATCAAAATCTTAGTCAATGCTGATGGCCTTCGATTATTGCGCTCATTTGAGAATCATACCTTTGATGCAGCAAGAGTTCCTTCTGATACGAAGGTGTCAGTAGTAACTCAATTTGGCATCTGCAAGCACGCCTGTGGCACAAATTGTTGGGGGATCTGATCAAGTTGCTTCTACAGTTTCCATGGCTGGATTGAATGGTCTAGATTCTAGGAGTGTTGAAGCTATAGGTATCATGGCAGATTGACAACAAAAAAGGAACTATCACTGGTGGACAACCAAGTGGATAGGGAGTTCCATTTAATCAATGACACCTCTGGTGCATGGACATAAAGCATAGTTTATCCAAGTTTTCAAGGAAATCGACCACCGAGATGTCCACGACATAAAATAAACACCTGTTGAAAGGATTTGAGTTTAATTTCGAAATTCGGAGGAGAAATATCAGTGGGTAGAGGATCAAAGCTCTCATTTTATGCTTAGATCCATAATAACAGAACATGACACTTGGAAGGAGGTGGCAGAGTATCCCTGTTTTTGAGAAATCCTTTTAAATGCAACTGGCAGTCAAGATACCAATTCCACCAGAACAAATGAGGCAGATCCAGAATCCGAGGCAGTAGTTGAGGAAGAAGTGATCTAAAGATATATATCCCAGATTTTATAAAACAAATGGAATCTTGATCATCGTCAGGTGGCAATTTAATTTCATTCATGACAAATGGCATCTTCAACATTCTAGATTCCAAGGAATTTCGATTTCATTAGCTATAGAATTTCGAAGACAATTTACATGTGTCATTTTCTATAACTAATCTTCTATTATTAGAAACTGAAATTAGAGCTCGAGTCTTTTGAAGGCTGAAGGCATTTTTTTTTTCTATATGGGCACATGTTAAAAATGAAGGGAGGTTTTGACCTGTGAGGGGGTTGATTTGTTTTTTGGTGGACTGTAGGCCTTGCTATTTCAGGAGGTTTTTTCTATACTTTTGAATGATTAACCAGTAACAGAGAAGTGCATTTACAAGATTCTTGTGTAGGAGCATTGGTGGTGTGTTCCTTTTCTTTTTTTAGTTATATTTTTGCTGTCATTCACACACTTTAATTTCTTATTATTGAAAGAGAGTAATGGAGAATAATTTATGTATGAATACTCTTTGTCTAATTTTTCAATAATCTATATGTTATCCATCTGAAGCTTTACAAAGGAATTCTTAACTACTCCTCTGTTCAGTGGATCTCTCCCTTTTCACCCCATTCATCCACACTAAATCTGAGACGATCCAACAGTTGTTACTATCTTTCCCTGTGGAGACATTTACCTCTAGATCTGAGTTGATCCTTACCTTATAAATTGACCTCGTAGCCCAATGGTGAGCTGAGCAACTTGTCAACC
The DNA here is from genome assembly GCA_900067695.1 of Picea abies. Taxonomy (NCBI): domain Eukaryota; kingdom Viridiplantae; phylum Streptophyta; class Pinopsida; order Pinales; family Pinaceae; genus Picea; species Picea abies. The sequence continues at coordinate 5,835 of CBVK0100455929.1, forward strand.
AAACCCTCATCTAAATATTTCAAAAACTCTGACCCCATACTTTCATAGCTAGACTAACATCTATCCGATACAAACCAAGTTAAAGAGAATAGAGAGAGCCCTCTCTAAGTCTTGGAGGGCTAGATCCAAGACTCCAAGTGGTTGAAATAGTTACCTCTGTCAATTTCTCCCTCAACCTGAGAAATTACAGAGTGTTAACATTTTGGCGACCATATTGGGGAACGAGCTGTCGAGTTCTCCAGAAAAATATATCAAGTTCAGATTTGACTTCCGATGGTGAACAGAAGCCAAACAAAGGAAGGTTGTACCATTCACCTGGCGACTCCATTGTTCAAGATCCCGAGCTTCAAATTTCACAAGTGACTTTACTGTCGAAGAATCCAGATTTCAAAGCATTGATGATGCTTCAAGATGACACGGTATGTGGAAAATCCTATATCTTGTGAAGCTATAAAAGAATTTAGGAATGAGTTAGCAAATTTTCAAATTGATGAAGTTTTTTTAACAATCTTGTTTCAATGTTGGAAATTGAGAAAATTTTCTCATGAATTTAAAATTTGTGTTCTCGAGTTGTTTGCTGAAAGACTTGAAAGGGATATTGAACTCTTGAATACTAAGATTCAGTCCTACAGTTTCCAACATCCAAAATAGTTTTTTGAAAATCTTCAATCTCCAAAATCAAAGGAGATTGTATTACCTGTTGATGTGCAGATTGATGGTGATTATGTTTTCAAGTACAAGAATGAATTTGTAGTTGCAGGGTTTAATTTCGAGGACACAACTAATCAACTAGTCATTGAAGATCTAGAAGCAAATATCATGCATCATGCTTTAATTGATCTTATAGTGGATTACATGGAGGTTTATGTTAGCTTGAGTTTTCAAACATTTATTCTCTATAAAGACCAAATATGTCAACAATTTCAATTTCATATTACGAGGACACATGATCAAGGTATACTTAGTACTTCACTGACAAGCAATCAAGTTGTCCATTTGTTTTTGTAGCTACTTGACTGGCTTCATTGGCATTTCTGTATTACCTGATTTAGAAAAATTATCAAGTAGATTAGGGTAGGTAGATGGGTGCAAATAAGTTCAGTAATCTGAGCATCTTTCTAGTTTCAGTTTCATATTTCCTTTCAGTTTTTCAGTTCAAGTGTGATCCAGACTTCAGTTTGCAGAGAGTTTTGATTTCAGTTCAAGATTTTTAGCTACTAGGGATTTTGTAGCAGATCGGGTTGCACATTGGGGAACAACCCAATGGATAAGGCACTGATTATCAAGTTTCCATAGTTCAACAGTTCTAGACATCTCCTTCAGAGATATCTTCCCCAGGTGGAGCCTATGTTAGAACCCTATATAATAGGGGAATCAGTATTCTGACTAATATCTATCTATTTCAGGCATTACGCTTTTGCTCACGACGCACAACAAACGTGTAAAAGCAGTAGAAATCTCTCAATTCACCTCAGTTATTATCACACAAGAGTTTTTGTTTTCGGTGGTTAAAGAGTAGAGTCTCATGTTATGTTAGCTACCGAAAGTGAGAGCTTTCGGTCACTTAGAATCCAATTTTTGTGTACCCCTAGCTACCGAAATCCTATGGCCAGATTAAAAAATGGCTCTCTTATCTTCATATTCATCATCCTGACCTTTGAATTTCTGTCATTTCTCGAGCGTTCTGGAATTTTTCCGAGTTTTCTATCCCCTGGACACATCATGGGGCATATTCTTTAGTGGTTTTCGAGCTTCTTCCCTAAATTTGGGTTTTTTGTTTTATGTGTTTTTCATCAAAACTTAGCCTGAAGGCCAAGTTTACGCTCCAACGCTCCAGCTCCATGCAACCTATCACACAACAACACAATGCATGTCAAGGGTTATCATGCAACATCATGCAGCACACAAGTCATGGGTTAACAACAACATACGAAATCGAGCCACCATATCAACTCAAAGTGAGTACCCAAGCTCCAGCGCAAAGTCATAAGGGACAAGATGACTACATTTATTTTGAAGAATCCGCCAAAGAAAAAGAAGGGAGGCAAAGATAAGAAGGCCATGAGAAGAGAAGAAAGGAATGTTTGAAAGTAGGAGAAGATATTGATGAAGAAAACAAGAAAGTCAAGAAAGAATCCAAGAAAAAAGGCCATGAGGTTGCGTCCAAATTTTCCAAGAAGAAAACTGGTTTTGACGAAGATCGTTCCTCTCCTGGAAGCCATGTTGATGAAAATGAGGAGGATGGTGAAGTGCAATGGGAGACTAACACTTGTCTTGAAGCTGCACAACAATGAATCAAAGAGAAATTGACTTCTGCTACAAGTGAAATGGTCATGTTAGACACCCTGGAAGAACATATATCTAAGCCCACAAAGAAGTCTCCAGGAAAGAATGAAAAGGTTGAAGTTGATAAGAAGTCTAAAGATAAAAATGGTGATGAGGTAGCCGAGAATCCCATGGAAAACAATGTCGAGGAGACTGTTCTGACTTCTTGTTGCTTTCAAGGAGCACTTGAAGAATGGAGATACTCCTAAACAGTTACAAAACTACATGAAATCTTCAGTTGGTTCTCCACAGGAAATCATGAATGCTTATTTTGAAGACCTTTTCGAGGGTGTCGGCAAGGGATTTTCGAAAGAGGTGTCTAGCAAGAAAGGCTATTTATCTGGAGTTGTGCAAGATGAAAATTCTCAGTCAATGTTTCTTGGTGCTATAAAGCGTACTTATCAAGGATTCCGTAAGCGCTCTATGGATGTTGTGCAGTTTGATACTACTAAGAACCGTTTTTGGCTGTTGGATATGAATATATGATCAAATTTTGGGACATGGACAGTATAAACCTGCTGACAACTATTGATTCTGAGGGTGTATTAGCTAGTACTCCTTGTCTCCAATTCAACAAGGAAGGGACATTATTGGTGTTTTTCAACAAGTGATAATGCATCAAAATCTTAGTCAATGTTGATGGCCTTCGATTATTGTGCTCATTTGAGAATCGTACCTTTGATGCAGCAAGAGTTCCTTCTGATATGAAGGTGTCAGTAGTAACTCAATTTGGCATCTACAAGAATGCCTGTGGCACAAACTGTTGCGGGATCTCATCGGGTTGCTTCTATAGTTTCCATGGCTGGATTGAATGGTGTGGATTCTAAGAGTGTTGAAGCTATAGGTCTCATGGCAGATTGACAACAAAAAAGGATCTATCACAGGTGGACAACCAAGTGGACAGGGAGTTCCATTTAATCAATGACACCTCTGGCGCATGGAGATAGAGCATAGTTTATCCAAGATTTCAAGGAAATCAACCACCCATATGTCCACGACATAAAATAAACACCTGTTGACAGGATTTGAGTTTAATTTCCAAATTTGGTGGAGAGATATCGGTGGGTAGAGAATCAAACCTCTTATTTTATGCTTAGATCCATAAGAACAAAACATGACACTTGGAAGGAGGTGGTAGAGTATCCCTGTTTTTGAGAAATCATTTCGAATGCAGCTGACAGTCAAGACACCAATTCTGCCAGAACAAATGAGGCAGCAGTTGAGGAAGAAGTGATCTAAAGATATCTATCCCAGATTTTATAAAACAAATGGCATCTTGATCATGGTCATGTGGCAATTTAATTTCATTCATGAGAAATGGCAGCTTCAACATTCTAGATTCCAAGGAATTTCGATTTCATTAGCTATAGCAGTTCGAAGACAATTTACATGTGTCATTTTATATAACTGATATTCTATTATTAGAAACTGAAATTAGAGCTCAAGTCTTTTGAAGGCTGAAGGCATTTTTTTTTTCTATATAGGCACATGTAAAAAATGAAGGGAGGGTTCGACCTGTGAGGGGGTTGATTTGTTTTTTGGTGGACTATAGGCCTTGCTATTTCAGGAGGTTTTGTCTGGACTTTTGAATGGTCAACCAGCAATAGAGAAGTGCATTTACAAGATTCTTGTGTAGGAGCGTTGGTGGTGTGTTCCTTTTTTGTTTTTAGTTATCTTTTTGTTGTCATTCACGCACTTTCATTTCTTATTATTGAAAGAGAGTAATGGAAAAGAATTTATGTATGCATACTCTTTGTCTAATTTTTAAATAATCTATATGTTATTCATATGAAGCTTTACAAAGGAATTCTTAACTGCTCCTCTGTTCAATGGATCTCTCCCTTTTCACCCCATTCATCCGCACTATATCTAAGACGATCCAATAGTTGTTACTATCTTGCCCTGTGGAGACATTTTCCTCTGATATGAGTTGATCCTTACCTTATAAACATACCCCATAGCCCAATGGTGAGCTGAGCAACTTGTCAACCAAACCCTCATCTAAATATTTCAAAAACTCCGACCCCATAATTTCATAGCTAGTCTAACATCTATCCCATACAAACCAAGTTAAAGCGAATAGAGAGATCCCTCTCTGAGTCTTGGAGGGATAGATCCAAGACTCCAAGCAGTTGAAACAACTATCTCTGTCAATTTATCCCTCAGCCTGAGAAATTACAGAGCGTTAACATTTTGGCGACCATACCGGGGAACAAGCTGTCGAGTTCTCCAGAAAAATATATCAAGTTGAGATTTGACTTATGATGTTGAATAGAAACCAAACACAGGAAGGCTCTACCATTCACCTGGTGACTCCATTGTTCAAGATCCCAAGCTTCAAAGTTCACAAGTGACTTCACTGTCGAAGAATCTAGATTTCAGAGCATTGATGATGCTTCAAGATGACAGGGTATGTGGAAAATCCTATATCTTGTGAAGCTATAAAAGAATTCAGGAATGAATTAGCAAATTTTCAAATTGATGAAGTTTTGTTAACAGCCGTGTTTCATTGTTGGAAATCGAGAAAAAATTCTCATGAAGTTAAAATTTGTGTTCTCGAGTTGTTTGCTAAAAGACTTGAAAAGGATATTGAAATCTTGAATACTCAGATTCAGTCCTATAGTTTCCAACATCCAAAACAGTTTTTTGAAAATCTTCAATCTCCAAAACCAAAGGAGATTGTATTACCTGTTGATGTGCAGATTGATGGTGATTATGCTTTCCAGTACAAGACTGAAATTGTAGTTGCAGGGTTTAATTTCAAGGGTGCAACTAATCAACTAGTCATTGAAGATCTAGAAGCAAATATCATGCATTGTGCTTTAATTGATCCTATAGCGGATTACATGGAGGTTCATGTTAGCTTGAGTTTTCAAACATGTATTCTCTATAAATACCAAATATGTCAATAGTTTCCATTTCATATTACGAGGACACATGATCAAGGTATACTTAGGATTTCACTGATAAGAAATCAAGTTGTCCATTTGTTTTTGCGGCTACTTGACTGACTTCATTGGCATTTTTGTATTACCTGATTCAACAAAATTATCAAGTAGATTTGGGTAGGTAGATGGGTGCAAATAAGTTTAGTACTTTGAGCATCTTTCTAGTTTCAGTTTCAGATTGCTTTTCAGTTTTTCAGTTCAAGTGTGATCCAAAATTCAGTTTGCAGAGAGTTTTGATTTCAGTTCAAGATTTTCATCTACCAGGGATTTTGTAGCAGATTAGGTTGCACATTGGGAACAACCTAATGGATAAGGCATTTATTATCAAGTTCCCAGAGTTCAACAGTTCTAGACATCTCCTTTGGAGCTATCTTCCCCAGGTGGAGCCTATGTTAGAACCCTATATAATAAGGGAATTAGTATTCTGACTAATATCTATCTATTTCAGGCATTACGCTTTTCTCACGATGCACAACAAAGGTGTAAAAGCAGCAGAAATATCTCAATTCACCTCAGTTGTTATCACGCAAGAGTTTTTGTTTCCGGTGGTTAAAGAGTAGAGTCTCATGTTATGTTAGCTACCGAAAGAGAGAGCTTTCAGTCACTTAGAATCCAATTTTTGTGTTCCCCTAGCTATCGAAAGCCTGCAACCATATTAAAAAATGGCTAACTGATCTTCATATTCATCATCCTATCCTTTGTAATTCTGTCGTTTCTCGGGCGTTCTGGAATTTTTCTGAGTTTTCTAGCCCGTGGACACATCATGGGGCATATTTTTTAGTGGTTTTCGAGCTTCTGCCCTAAATTTTGGTTTTTTGTTTTATGTGTTTTTCATCAAAACGTAACCCAGAGGCCAAGTTTACACTCCAACGCTCCAGCTCCATGCAACCTGTCACACAATAGCACAACGCATGTTAGGGGTTAGCATGCAACATCATGCAACACACAAGACATGGGTTAACAACAACATACGAAATCGAGCCACCATATCAACTCAAAGCCAGTACCCAAGCTCCAATGCAAACTCATAAGGGACAAGATGACTACATTTATTTTGAAGAATCCGCCAGAGTAAAATAAGGGAGGCAAAGATAAGAAGGCCATGAGAAGAGAAGAAAAGGAACGTTTGAAAGCAGGAAAAGCTATTGATGAAGAAAACAAGAAATTCAAGAAAGAATCCACGAAAAAAGGCCATGAGGTTGCGTCCAAAGTTTCCAAGAAGAAAACTAGTTCTGATGAAGACCGTTCCCCTCCTAGAAGCCATGTTGATGAAAACAAGGAGGATGATGAAGTGCAATGGGAGACTAATACTTCTCTTGAAGCTGCACAACAACGAATCAAAGAGAAATTGACTTCAGATACAAGTGAAACGGTCATGTTAGACACCCTAGAAGAACATATATCTAAGACAACAAAGAAGTCTGCAGGCAAGAATGAAAAAGTTGAAGTTGATAAGAAGTCTAAAGCTGAAAATGGTGATGAGGTAGCCGAGAAGCCCATGGAAAAAAATGTCAAGGAGACTGTTCTGAGTAAATTGAATAAAATGAGCATTCATCATGAGCTTCTTGTTGCTTTCAAGGAGCACTTGAAGAATGGAGATACTCCTAAACAATCACAAAACTACATGCAATCTTCAGATGGTTCTCCACAGGAAATCATGAATTCCTATTTTGAATCCCTTTTCGAGGGTGTCGACAAAGGATTTTTGAAAGAGGTGTCTAGCAAGAAAGGCTATTTATCTGGAGTTGTGCAAGATGAAAATTCTCAGTCAATGCTTCTTGGTGCTATAAAGCGTACTTATCAAGGATTTCGTAAGCGCTCTATGGATGTTGTGCAGTTTGATATGACTAAGACCCACTTTTTGGCTACTGGAGATGAATATATGATCAAATTTTTGGACATGGACAGTATAAACCTGCTGACAACTATTGATGCTGAGGGTGTATTAGCTAGTACTCCTCATCTCCACTTCAATAAGGAAGGGACATTATTGGCGGTTTTCAACCAGTGATAATGGCATCAAAATCTTAGTCAATGTTGATGGCCTTCGATTATTGTTCTCATTTGAGAATCGTACCTTTGATGCAGCAAGAGTTCCTTCTAATACGAAGGTGTCAGTAGGAACTCAATTTGGCATCTGCAAGCACGCCTGTGGCACAAACTGTTGGGGGATCTGATCGGGTTGCTTTTACAGTTCCCCTGGCTGGATTGAATGGTGTGGATTCTAGGAGTGTTGAAGCTAGAGGCCTCGTGGCAGAATGACAACAAAAAAGGATCTATCATAGGTGGACAACCAAGTGGACAGGGAGTTCCATTTAATCAATGACACCTCTAACACATGGAGATAGAGCATAGTTTATCCAAGTTTTCAAGGAAATCAACCACCCAGATGTACACGACATAAAATAAACACTTGTTGAAAAGATTTGAGTTTAATTTCCAAATTTGGTGGAGAAATATCGGTGGGCAGAGGATCAAACCTCTGATTTTATGCTTAGATACATAATAACAAAACATGAAACTTGGAAGGAGGTGGCAGAGTATCCTAGTTTTTGAGAAATCCTTTCGAATGCAGCTGACAGTCAAGACACCAATTCCACCAGAACAAATGAGGCAGATCCAAAATCCGAGGCAAAAGTTGAGGAAGAAGTGATCTAAAGATATCTATCCCATATTTTATAAAATAAATGGCATCTTGATCATCATCAGGTGGCAATTTAATTTCATTCATGACAAATGACAGCTTTAGCATTCTAGATTCTAAGGAATCTCGATTTCATTAGCTATAGCAGTTCGAAGACAATTTACATGTGTCATTTTATATAACTGATCTTCTATTATTAGAAACTTAAATTAGAGCTCAAGTCTTTTGAAGGCTGAAGGCATTTTTTTTTTCTATATAGGCACATGTAAAAAATGAAGGGAGGTTTCGACCTGTGAGGGGGTTGATTTTTTTTTTGTGGACTGTAGGCCTTGCTATTTTAGGAGGTTTTGTCTGTACTTTTGAATGATTAACCAGTGATAGAGAAGTGCATTTACAGGATTCTTTTGTAGGAGCATTGTTGGTGTGTTCCTTTTTTGTTTTTAGTTATCTTTTTGTTGTCATTTACGCACTTTCATTTCTTATTATTGAAAGAGAGTAATGGAGAAGAATTTATGTATGCATACTCTTTGTCTAAATTTTCAATAATCTATATGTTATTCATATGAAGCTTTACAAAGGAATTCTTAACTGCTCCTCTGTTCAGTGGATCTCTCCCTTTTAATCCCATTCATCCACACTAAATCTAAGACGATCCAACAGTTGTTACTATACTGCCCTGTGGAGACATTTACCTCTAGATTTGAGCTAATACTTACCTTATAAATAGACCCCATAGACCAATGGTGAGTTGAGCTACTTGTCAACCAAACACTCATCTAAATATTTCAAAAAATCTGACCCCATACTTTCATAGCTAGCCTAACATCTATCCCATACAAACCAAGTTAAAGCGAATAGAGAGAGCCCTCTCTGAGTCTTGGAAGGATAGATCCAAGACTCCAAGTGGTTGAAATAGTTACCTCTGTCAATTTCTCCCTCAGCCTGAGAAATTACAGAGCGTTAACATTTTGGTGACCATACTGGGGAACGAGCTGTCGAGTTTCCCAAAAAAATATATCAAGTTCATATTTGACTTCTAATGGTGAACAGAAGCCAAACACAAGAAGGTTGTACCATTCACCTGGAGACTCCATTGTTCAAGATCCCGATCTTCAAAGTTCACAAGTGACTTCACTGTCGAAGAATCGAGATTTCAGAGCATTGATGATGCTTCAAGATGACTGGGTATGTGGCAAATCCTATATCTTGTGAAGCTATAAAAGAATTCAAGAATGAGTTAGCAAATTTTCAAATTGATGAAGTTTTCTTAACAACCGTGTTTCATTGTTGGAAATCGAGAAAATTTTCTCATGAAGTTAAAATTTGTGTTCTCGAGTTATTTGTTGAATGACTTGAAAAGGATATTGAACTCTTGAATACTCATATTTAGTCCTACAGTTTCCAACATCCAAAACAGTTTTTTGAAAATATTCAATCTCCAAAACCAAAGGAGATTGTATTACCTGTTGATGTGCAGATTGATGGTGATTATGTTTTCAAGTACAAGACTGAAGTTGTAGTTGCAGAGTTTAATTTTGAGGATGCAACTAATCAAATAGTCATTGAAGATCTAGAAGCAAATATCATGCATCATGCTTTAATTGATCCTATAGCCGATTACATGGAGGTTCATGTTAGCTTGAGTTTTCAAACATGTATTCTCTATAAAGATCAAATATGTCAGCAGTTTCCATTTCATATTATGAGGACACATGATCAAGGTACAATTAGGATTTCACTGATAGGCAATCAAGTTGTCCATTTTTTTTTGCAGCTACTTGACTGGCTTCATTGGCATTTCTGTATTACCTGATTCAACAAAATTATCAAGTAGATTAGGGTAGGTAGATGGGTGCAAATAAGTTCAGTACTCTGAGCATCTTTCTAGTTTTAGTTTCAGATTTCTTTTCAGTTTTTGAGTTCAAGTGTGATCCAGAATTCAGTTTGTAGAGAGTTTTGAAAACGAAGGTGGAACATACCCTCTACAAAGGCACCCATAAATGAGACATTGCAATCCTTTGTATGTCATGAACCCCATGCCCAAAAGTCTTTCCCCCATCCACATCACTTAGAGAGGAGTCCACCTGGGAAACACTCCTTGACTTAGGGAATGATTCAACCAATAAGGAAAAGATTCACCCAATAGGTCACCTTGTCAACTCTCCCATACCTAAACTTGGAAAATTGCATAGGGTCTTTGAGCACTTGTTTAGTTTGATGAGGTGGTTTTTGATGCACATGCTTAGCTAGATCTTTTATTGATTTCATGTACTTATCATGATGAATTTGACTTGAGATCCTTGGGGGGCGTATCCATTGTCTTTGTAGGACCTTGCTTGGTGGACAATTTTTGAAAAATGAACTTGGCTTGGGTTTCCTTGGGGATTGAAGCCCACAAGTTGGATACCATGGCCCACACACGGGATGATGATGATAGTATTTGGAGACTTGAGAGACACTATGGAGGATCTCACCTAGCCTCTACAATCCCAACGATTTTCCTTTGGAGGCCAAAACTTCATTTTGGAGGGCTTGATGTCACCCCTGGTGGTGATGATGTATTTTGATGGACACTTGGAATTTTTTTAAAGAGGAAGACTCTTTGCATGGTAGAGATGAGCCTAGAACATGAAGGATGAGCCTTAGTAGGCCCAATGCCCTCCTCCCTTTTCTCAAAAATGTCACCCTAGAGAGGGTTGATGCCATCTTTAGGGTTTCTTATGTGCAATTTTTTAAGTTAAATTTGAATCTAATGATGTAAAGGGGAAAAATAAAGGGAAACGTCTTCCTTATTTTGTGGCCTACCCTAATTTAAGTGGACAAACACTTTTTAGAAGTTTTAGTATAAATAGAGATCAAACTCTTTCATTTTATCCTAGCTCTCCCATACTTGGTTGAAAAGACTACTTGATTGAAATTTGCACCCTACTTGGGAAATTTGGATATCTCTCCTTGTGCAAATGTCTTTTGGTGATTTCTCTCGGTATATTGTGGAGCTAAGGTGGTGCGCACCTCTTGGAGGCTTACTCTCTTACTTATCGATGGATATGGTTTGGTAAACTATGGTTTGATCTTGCATCATGTGGAATTGGTAAGGAAATTTCTACATTTATTGGTTTTTTCCTCTTGTTCCATGTTATTCTTGTTTGAAATCCTAGGAGGAGTATGAGTGTATACACCCTCCTCCAAACTTCATCTCATTTCTAGTTGACAAGTCATTTTAATCAAGGTTGTTAGGAGGAGTACAAGGGTGTACATCCTCCCAGATCTACCTTAGTTTGATTTGCATGTCCTAGGGAGTAAAAGGGTTTACACCCATAGGGATATTGTGGATCTAACTCATACATCCAAGATTCCATTTACTGAAATTTTAAAGACACTAATTTGAAATTTTCATTGGAGAAATAAATTATTTGCATTAGGTAATGTGATCTTACAAGTTTTTCAAATTGTTTGAAGTGGAATCAATTCTATGATTTACTAGCTTTCTTAAGCCACAAGGGGTCCTCTTTAGCCAAGGACATATTATTGTTTTCATAACTTAAATCTATAGCCATTAGGACTGTAACAAATTTCTCTCAAACTTTTACTTTTACTCTCTTTTCAACCGTCAAAATTTGCTAAAGAACTGCGATATTAATCTACATGACATCGTGCATCTTTCAAGTGGTTTACTTGTAATTTTTGGTGGTTGAAATTTTTTGTTGTAGAAATATTTTTCTACAGCCATAAGGCTGTCATAATATCTCTGCAATAACATCATACAACAGTTCTCTAATACCACTAAAGTTTGTGCTAAGTATTGGGAATTAATCTACATGTTTTATGCTTCATTTCTCAATAAATATTTGCTACTTTAAGTGGTTAAATATGCAATAATTAGCTTCATTTATTGCTGATATATACTCTTGCTTACTATTATAGTTTGGGACAACAAGCTTAACTTGTTTTCCCACTTAACTTTGAGCTTGTATACTTGTCTCTTCTTGTGTCTCGAGAAGGTACAACTATCTTCTGTAGGTACTCAAGCACTTGGCAATCATTGACCATATCAGACTTGTTTCCAAGCCTTTGTCCACTTAGTAGTTTGACCTATAGGGGTATCACTTCCATAACATCACCTTCCATCTATTTCCCCCCTAGGGTCACCCGAGATTCCCCCCTTGTGTAGGATTTATCCTTCACTAAAGAGAGTGGAGGGTTTATCTAAGGTGACAGTGGGTAGACTCTCCCACAATTATCTCCATCTTGTGGATTGGATCAGGATTTTCCTAACCTACAGTTTGTGCGATAACAATGATAAGACAGGAGAAGAGGGAATCGATACAGCAACAATGTTGTCGTACAACAATTGTTGTTTCCTTATTTCTTCAAAAAATCCATACTTCTATTTCTGCAGGTTATACTTCTGTGTTCTTTAGTGTTTTGTTTATTATACAGTTTGAAACCTTGTTGTTGTCTTCCATGTTGTGTTGTATTCCCATACTTACATTGTTAACATGTTTTCCTAGTTCTTTCTATGTTGCTTCACTATATTGGTCAGGAAGTTTTCTAGCTCTTTGATTTTTACCTCCACTTGGCCAGTTTTCTAGCTCTTTTATTTTTACCTCCACTTGGCCATTTGCTTGTGGATGATAGGTAGTGGACTTCCTATGATGAACTTTATATAAATGGGGCTTTATATGATATTAGACAAGGAAATGTTTTGGTAGCTTTATAATGATATCAAACAAAAAAGATGTGTTGCCTTCAGTAGGTCATAAAGACCACAAATCCTAAATTGTTAAAGACACTTTTACAACTAGCAAGACCAAGAATAGTTGATGCATATACCTTTTTGATTGACAAATCTACTTAATTTCGTTTGGTTTAACACTGCTTCTAAAAATCTAACATGAGAATAAACATAAAAGGAGCCTTTACAACCATAAGAACAAGTACAGATAATTTAACAGGTCACCTTACTAATTTTTTGCAGTATAGGTACAAAACTTTTCACTTTTCACCGTGATTGATGATGAGAAACTTAAAATCTTTTATACCTATTTTTCTCTGTACTTATGTGCATAATAGAAAGTTGATTTTTTTGAATCTGACTATTGTCCACCTATATATTAATTTGATAGGTTTGTATAAGTTTGATATTTCTTCAATTCAAAAAAATTGACTTTCCCATAGACAATAACCTAAAGATGACAGACTAGAGAAAAGTATAAAATAATGGATACTGGAAACTATGAAAATTAGAACACAACCTCCTGCTATGTGCATGAAAAAACACTATGGTTCTAGTAACTAACTTTAACAAACATATGTGTTTATGCTAGAGGTTAGGGAAAGAAACATCAAGCTCTATACAGTTATCTGGTTAATATTGAATACAATTTCATCAAAAAAATTCTCGAAACATAGTATGAAGGCATTCATTGTATTGCTTGCTAGATCCAGTAGCTGCAAGTATTCATCACTCTATCCATTAGTCACCATAAATTGTGACTAGAGAAAGAACTCATTAGTCATTTGTTTTGTTAGTATATTTCATATCAGTAACAACATTCCTGAGTCATGTTACACAAGGAGCACATTGCATTGCATTGCTGGCTACATCAAACAGCTGGAAGTACTCATTAGCTCCGTCAATAAGGCACTGCAATTCAACACCGTGCATTTAAAACTTGCTTGGTGTACTTTTTAAAAGAAACAATATACTTCAAAACAAAAAAAACTTGATTTCTTTCAAATTCAAAGCTGAAGTCCATGATTGGAATTAAACTTGTCAGCCTCAGCTAATCTCTGGCTTCTTCGAGCCTTTGTCTCATATGAAATATATGTAGATTGAACTACCATGTCGTACAACTGGAAAAGCCACAAATAGTCTTAGAGCACAATTTTAATTGACATTTTCAAGATGTCCCAACTTGCTGTAAATGCATAATTTGACATAAAACATAATCTACACAAACAATCAAAGTCCAGGATAGATTTCTATAAAATACACAAGGAATTTTGAAGGAAAGAGATTTTTTTGGCTGCAATTTTTGTGTGAAATTGTTCTATACTTTAACAGACTAGCTGAGTGACTAATTCCTTTTCTTTCACATAGAGATTGGGAGTTCAAAACATTATTTCTGAATAGTCTTATTAAAAATGAAACAAATACAAAACACGAGATTTTGTGAAGTGAAATGCTGAAGATTCAATGATTTATTAATATATTTATGAATCATTAACAATAGAAATGATTGCAGATGCATAAGTAGAATAAAAAATCATGTAATGGTGCACTGTCACTCCACCTGAAAATCATGTAATGGTCCACTTTCACTCAACATGAAAGGTTGATTTGTTGAATTGCCCAAAACACGGGAGGAAATATACAAGAAAAATATATAAATCTAGAGACCATAAAAGTTTGAATTCAATATGAAGAATCCCATACATAAGGCTACCATAAATGTCTAAATAGCTACCATAAAGAATCCCATACAAGTAGCTAAATAGATATTATAAATTGTCACAATTTTAGTCAACAACGAGAATGAGCACTTTGTACATAACATTCTCAAAAAGGATATTTAAACTCTTAAAGACCTTACTCTTTATTTCACTTTGCCCATTCTGTAAGTAATCTAAATATGCAATATCTTAGAGGACATATGGAAACATCCTAATAATTGTAGTTAGGGCTAGTAGTACCTACTTGGAAGCTACTAATAGACTCTATCTCTATAGCCTTACCTTAGGGAAAGAAAGAAAGACTGAAGCTCTCATTCTAGGATGGATGTAAGGCACCATAAAAACCATAGGGCATAGGCTAATACTAAGTCTCTATTACTAATAGATCGATAGGGAAGACGAGTGGTAATCCCCCACCACATTATCCCGTTAATCCCCATATGGGACTTAGATAAGGAAAAACCTTGTTAGATCGGCAAGGATTCCTGGTTGGGAGGACTACCTATATGATAAGAAATATCTCTTCTGTGTAATTCATCCTGAGCTCACACTATAGCTAGCTTTAGCTCACACTATCATCAAGGTGAAGCCTTCACCATTAACTATCATCACTAATCAAACTATGGAACTTAGTTGTTTGTTGCAATGGAGTAGTAGTTCAATCTTAGTTAATATTAGTAGTAGTTAAGGAGCTGTTAGTAGTTCAACAACTATAGTTCAACTTTAGTCCAACTAGTTCTAATTAGTGCAACTCTCCTAAAATGAGAAGAAATTATATTTCGAAAGGTCATTGCTCAGAGAACCCATATCACATACCTGGGTCACCTTCAACATCATGGATGATTTTAGGGGCTAAATTTCCTTCATGGGCTAATTTTCCATGGTTTTTCCAAAAATGAGATTCGTTATTTTAAAAATGATTCACAGGATAAAATTATTTTACCTTAAAAATCGCCAAAATTTTATAAAAACTTTATAAAATCCTTAGAAATTTGAATATTTTTACAAAATTGTTGCTAAACATTTATAGTTGGCATATGAAGGGTTGGTAATATTTGCCAAGGTTTCTACATTTTAAAATAAATTTCCATCCTTAAAATCATCCCTATTCAACATAGACCTGAGAAACTAGGCCTACCTTGGTAGTCTGCAGTCTATAGTGCATGTTTCCTAAGACTTTTGACACTCGCATCTATATGTTGAAATTTTCGCATCTATATGTCTTCGCCCTCCTTATGTCAGGCGACCCCTCTGTCCTTTCCATTACGATGTTATGTGAAATCCATTTCTAATGAATCACAATACATCTGCTAAGTGAGTAGTCTATAGAGTAAGTCTCTCTGTTGGAGCCGTAGAGGCCCATGCACTCCACCTTAGAGTGAAAGCCTTGTCCATATAGTTAGTTCTAATTAGTGTAACTTGTAGTTCTACTAGTAGTAGCTAAACACATGGTGAAGGCCTATTTCGACTTGCTATGGGGTGTTGCCTATTTGACCTGGGACTATGGAGGCTCCTCTTAGACCTATTGAAAAACTATGCTATCCTATCTATGCCTCCTATCTTAGAAGGAAAGAGGCACTTAGTTGAGTGAAATCAAAGAGGTACTACTTTCCCTAAGGTAACTAGCCTTCTTCAGTCTCCATTATTTGAAAAAGAGAAAGTCGTGAAAGCTATTGTCTTAAGCTTACCATGTAAGAACTACTAGTTGTTTCCGCTCTACTACTTGCTTTAGTACAAATAATAGCCTTAGAGTAAGTCCCATGTTCTCTAACCTCCAACCTACACACCCTACATAGGAAGGTGCGGAAGGCCACGATCGTTCACTCGCCCGTTCATGCGTTCACCTTCACAACGTGACACATCCACTGGTATGGGATGACAAGAAGCTATGACACAAAAGAAGTTATAGCACCGAGAAGGGGACAACCCACTCTTATCTCGATAAGAAAAGGGCACTCCTTGCATAGCCATTCATAGCCTTGGTTACAACCTCACAGCGAGACAAATAAAATAAGATAATAAAGAGAGTCTCCATTCACCTCATATGAAATATGAAAGATGAAGAAGTGCCAGTCCTATAAAAGAAAATAATAGAGAAAAAAAATTTCCTTAGATCTCGGCAAGTTAGGAGTCTCCATTGGAATATGTAATATGAAATCTGCAAGATGAAACAAAATGATTAATTTACTTATTTGGCTCAGGTTAAGTGTAGGCACTACTTTTGCTTGGAATAGAATTCAAAAAATCTTCTCTGTTAATGTTTTAATTTAGCTAAACCTCGCTTTTAGGGGGGACGAGGCATAGTTTCATATTTCATCGGGGCACTTCAAGTGGATTTTATTATTATTCAATTATACCCTTTCAGGAAGTTTCCCTATGATTCCAAGTGTCACTAATACCTGGGTGTCAATTCCGATACTAGATGCCAGGTTTCTTTGTTGTATACAACTGAGACTCTCTCTACTATAAGGGGTGCCCATTGTCCTTGCTATATACAGCTGAGACTTGCATATATATCTACGTCACCCATTTAAAAAAAACCAGTGGAATCCATGTTGGTTCGGGGGAATATTTCCAAAACCTTATTGGTGTTTTTGTCCTCTTTGTCACAATCTAATTTGGATGGGTTCGATGAATCATATACTATCGAGGAAAGAAAATGGAGATTCTCCTTAACTCAACTATACCTTTTCATAATGTTTCTCTCTCATAGCCAGGATTCCTTAGAAACCCAAACTAGACATGTAGATCAACATCTCAGGGAGAAGGGACTATAGCAACTGTTACTATTAAGGTTACCACGTGTCCAGGAAGTTCGTGAGTGAGGTGAGTAAGTAAGATAGAAAATCCCACTCCCATGTTTGTGTGTTGTAGAAAATCCGCCCATGTTCATTTGTTTGGTTGGGACATATTCCAAAAACCTCCTCCCCTTCATACCATGGATTTTGCGCGATGGCAGCCCTCGTACCTCGGTTGAGTAGGTTCGTACCTCACCCCCTTTGGGTCCTTATTTCACATTTTGCCGTCACAACATATTTTTGAGGAGTTCGAGGAATTCCACACAACATATATCGAGGAACATAACATGATGTTTTTTATTATTGGAGCATGCCATTTATGGAAGTTTCTCTAGAAACCTAGACATACATGTAGACCAGACCTATCAGAGAGAAGGGACTAGAGATCTTCAGGTTCCCATGTGCCTAGTTAAGTTCGTGAGTGAGGTTAGGTAAGAAGGGTGTTCATTCCCAAGAGCCCCAAGCCATGTTGTCGTTATTTGTTTGTTGTATGGGACCAGATTTCAAAACCTTCTCATTTGGCTTTTTTGTTGTAACAACCTCATTACCCCATCCTGACAAAGTGAGTTAGGTACGGATACTTATTGGAATCTGAGGCTTATTCTTAAGTTGTTGGCCGAGCAGAGGTTCAGATGTAGTTCCTAGTGTGAGGTGACCAATGAACCTAACAACTTGCATATCCATGTGTCGCATCTATACGTTTCACTTGTCCATTCAAAAGAAACTAGTCTCCCTTCCTTCCTTTCTCCCTGAGCTCTAGCGAAGAAGCTTCTTGTTGTTGTGTCCATTCTTTGAAAAGAGAAGAAGAAAGAAATAGGCCTGACTTATAAGAGTGACAAGCGAAGAAGAGGTTGTATCCTCTCTCGACTTGTATATCTCATAGCAGTCGGACCTACTACTATGTATAACCTATTATTATATGATATCTCCATGGAGACATTGAACTTTTCCGAACTCCATATGTCCAGTGTAATGCTAGTTTTCTATGTCAATTCCATACAAAAAAGAAAAGAATCACTTTGGTAGGTGTGATACTTATACCCATTCCTTAAACAAATCAACTAGTTGAACCCATTTTCTTATTTGGTTGACAACAATATGACAACTTCATCTAATTTGAGGTTGTAGGTATCACCCAGCGATACCCAGGTTCCATCTACCCCCATCCATGTTTACGATATATGTTTACCCGTGGTTTGAATACAGGACAGTTACCTAAGTGAGAGCCCCTATGGTTCTATAGATTCGATATAAAGTAATATTAAAGTATGTGCATGCTTAGCATGTTAGGCAAGGAAAGGAAATCCAGTGGATTAAATTCCTATTATTATAGTAGTGTCCAATGGGGAATCAAAAAGGAAGGGGAACGAATCCAGATAATAGGCCATATTGTGAAATATCTCCATGGAACCTCAACAACAAATAGGGAGTGTATTATACCTAACGTGGAGACCTAGCCATAGATATTGATTCCTTTCCCTTGTAAGGACAAGAACTAGGAGACATGTAAAGGTGACCTACCCCTATGATTGATGACAATAGGCGGGATGGATTCATTAGTCACCTTCTCCAAGGTTGAACTTTCCGATCGATACGGAATAATGCAATGCATTACTTATGATGCACTTGTTTAGGGTCATAACGGGAGAAGTCATAGCCAATTTCCATTACCGACAGCTGCTAGTCACAAGTGTTTATGCACTTGATGCCGATACTCCATCCTAGGAGTCAATGTCAATAAGGTGGGTGTCTATGCTTTCTTTTCTTTTTTGGAACCAATGGAGGGATCATTTATTATTCTTGGATGGATTCTTTTACGTTTTGGAATCGATAAGGAGGTTTCGCCAAGTTGAATAAAGACCAAGGAGATTTTGAAAAAGAACAAGTTGAAAGCCAACTTGATTGCTTTTATATACTTGCACCCCAGCGGACTAGGTAAGCCAGAGTAAGGTGTGGTCCCACAGATGGACGAACAAAGCCCCCAGGACTTTATGCCTTTAGGTCATTGCATATAGACACTCAGTCCCCATCATTCACAACTAGTTATTGCAGTCAGTAAGTGACAGGAAGAAGGAAGGTCTCTAGCTAGGAGGTTCAATGCCTTTTTGCTTGCTGGTCAGGATTGACAAATGAAACCGCTCGACAAAGAGAGAGAAGGAACCCTTTAGAAGCAAGAGAAGGAAGGAACACATCACTAGTCGAGGCTGAGAAAAGAGAGGGTTAATCATCACTGGCCAAGAGATAGGATAGTATGCCCCTATTTATTCACCATACCCGAAAGAAGAAAAAGGGACTTAACAACAAAAGAAGAAGGAGATATAGCCCACTTTTTATAATCTCATATATAATGCTAGTTACTGTATCCCATAAAGGAAGGGCCTTATTCAAGTAGGATGCACTTATGACATCTTCAGCACCACCATTAGTAAGGGGGGGGGTGTCGAGCCCATTGTGGCATCTAGTTTCGGGTTATCCATCTTGATTTAACTCCTTATCGAGGATCCAATGAATCAAATCGATTAGTTGCCCACTCTGTTTCCTTGAGTAGGGTGGATAAAATGAAAGGCGGAAGTGAAGCATCCCGTGCCGTGTGCTTTTTCTCTTTCTGTGTGTTGTCAGTGTTGGCGATGGGAGAAGGGTAAAGGTTAAGGATTTCAATGTCGCACTTACTGCTTCATTCTAGGGGACTTGGGTGGGATGACTCGATTGGTGGGAAGAGGAGGGAGATAGATAAGATATCAGTTTAAAGTATCGGTTTCAATCAATCGATAAATTGGTGGTTTTGTTTGTCGAAGAGGTTGGCTCTTTTTTGGGGAAGACTCCTCCTCCAACTCCAACTCCTACTCCTCATCAATAAAGAAATCCAATCAATAATTAGTGCGCTCATTGTGTGTGTTAGTTACAATTTCATTGTGTCACGATGGAAGCAATAAATCAATATATCGTTTGGTGGGTTGGTTTGTAAAGTAGGCAGCAAGAAGCAAACCTTTCATTTATTCCCACTGAAGGATAGCTAAGGAAATCACCTAATCTTGGGTGAGACCGACGAAAAGGGGTGATCATGATCATAATTAATGAGGGATTCTAGGACTTGAGCCAGCCGCCAATAAAAAGAAAGGATTCTTCTCTACCTTGAACCCAGACAAAACCAGACACCGGTGAGGCGATCTGATCCATTCGATGGAGACGACATTCTTCCATAAACCCATTCACAATAGATGGATCCAAATTTATTAGTATAGAAATTGAACAATATGGAAAATAGACAACCATCCGAGCAATCAGATGGATGGACGAAACAAACATGAATTCAGATACTCCTGGCTATGACCTTTTAGCATCAGCTCTGTATGACTGGTATGAACCCAGCTCTCGCAAATAAACATATGTAACACATCTTCTATTCTCTTCATTCCTTCCATCTATCCCAAATAGGAATATTCTCAAGGTTTTGTATCGGTAGAGGCATAGGATCGAGGACTATGGTTCCTCTGTAGAGGGTTTAGCTTTAGTTTGAGCAAGAGTTCGAGGTTCTAGTTCTAGATTCAATGTTGAGGTATGGAATCAATGAGCTAGCTAGGTATCCTAGCTAATCCTCATTCGTTCGCCCGTGGGAACCCATCTTGAATATGCAGGCCATCAATCAAGCTTTGTCAGTTAAGTTCCAATCTGACCAATCTTACTATGCTTTACACTCACAAAAGCTCACACTTGAATGAAGGGAAGGTTTAGCAATATTCAAAACCTTATCAATGACCATTCTAGTAAATTTTATCACTATTTCCATTCCACCCTTGATTTGTTGCCTTTTGACTCACGCTTCGACGTTTCAATAAATACAATATATGCTCTTTAGGTCCCGACCTGGGCCTTACCCTCCTTGGCTTCGAGCTTCCTAACATTTGAATGCCTACTACCCTGTAGCTGGGTATATTCTCTTCGATCAATAAAAAAGATGTCAGTACGCAGTAATAGTCCCTCAACCCGCCTGTTTACCTGACCCAAAGTTGTCTTATCACAAACGACTGATCGCGAATAACTAAGTACCTGAAAATTACTCGTAAGAACATATGCATGAATGGCCTAATCAATGGAAGGAGGGATGCAAGAGAAGCAGGAGACGAGGGATACGGAAGAACCACAGACCTGTGTCACCTTCAACAAAGACCCGAGAGAAGGAAGTGAAAAGGAAAGACCACATAAAGAAACAATGGCCAAGAGGAGATGGCCCCCCAGTTACCAACAGATGAGATTAAGCCAAGTTGTCACCTGATTAGCATATCTCGAGCCATGTTATCCAACATATTAGATTGATGGATCAATGGCCTACCTAGATCGGCACAGACACAAAGTTTCATTACCCAGACGACGTTGAAAACCTGCTATCTCATTCACGGGTTTTTCTTAATCAAATCTCATCTTTTAGGGGATTCATTATTCTGATCAGGGGAATTGAAGTTTATTTTCTTCTTACTGAACCATGCCTTTTTTGTAAGTTGACCTATGAGAAGCGGGATGTCGTTGGAGAGATTTAGTTATTGATCGATGGAATACCTGGTTTGGGGAAAGCACTAACTTTTCTTGATGTAGCTAGTTGATGCCAGGGGGCGATCCAACAAATGTCGGTACTACATGCCAAGTTTTAATGACAGGTTGAAATGCACTCGATCCAAGAGGTGATACAATAAATGCAAAGAGGAAATGTTGGTATTCTTAGTCGATGCCAAGTGTTAATGCCAAGAATTTATACACTCAACGTCGATACTACATGCTGGTATTGTTATCGCACAGTTTGTATTTATGGTAATAGGTCAAAAGATAAAAGGGATAAACTGGCGTAACAGGAACCAATTCCACCCAATGTCACCTCAATGGGATGGTTCTTTCTATTCTAGGTGGTAAAGCCCAAGGTAGACGTCCCTAGTGACCTGGAGCTTTGAGAAGTTGAAGGACGATAAGGAAAAAATGTAGATCCCCCCTCACATGTCACCACCGAGCAGAAGATCTGGCTAAACAACCAATAATAAGAAGTAACTAAAGAAGAAGAAAGCACATGTCCGTGACAAAGCAACAAGAAACTTATGCGTGCAAATCTTGGTTAGTACTTCATATATCAAAGATCATCTGCTAAATTCAACATATAAGCAATTATAAGAATAAATATTGACGAAGTCAAATGTTTGTCAATACAACAATGAAATAATATCACTCCACCAATAAATACCAAAATGATGTAGTAATCAATATATCCAATCAATCCCTCATTCAATAAATTCTTTAAACACCATTCAATTGCTTATAAAATGAAATGTTGTTGCATCAAGATGAAATAACCAAGGGTGACATCAACATTCTAGGGTTAGTAGGTTAGGGTTAGTGTAGTTAGGGTTTTAGTTTTAAAAGAAGTTTGGAGAGTGTTTGGATCAAATCACTTCAACGTTGGAGGCTTAGATCAATGCCTTAGGGTTTAATGGAGTCAATAAGAAGGACACAAGAGTTGAAGGAGGGTGACTAAAGACTGGAGGGAAGGGTTCTGAAGTGCTGCAACAACAGGGCTTCAGAAACGAAACCCTAGGGGAGAGAGGCTCACTCCCGTGTTGCTAAAGCAAGGCCTCGTGCTCTCTCCTCCTTCTTTAGATCAAATTGGAAAAATGGCTAGCTGAAGATCAAGCAAAGACAACCAAAGCATGAGGGCTTGAAGAGGCAAGGTGTTGCTCTAGCAAGGCCTTTTCAGCAAACCCTAGAATGGTACGACCCTGGTGTAGAAGAACTAGGCCAAGGACATCTCACTCTCTTTGGCTTCTGGATAGTACAGTTAGCTCAGGGAGAAGAAGAAATGAGAGTGTAGTTATGGCTAGGCTCTCTCTTCCTTCTTCAATGGCTAAAAATTTCTCTATCAAGGAACATGAGACAAGGACCAATTAAATGTGCTTGTCACCTAGGGTTTTGATTCAGAAAATTTATAAGTAATGTGCAAGAAATTTAAACTACAACCATTCAATAAAGAGTTTTGCAAAAAAAACACTTACAATTCATGAAGAAACAACCATGCAAACCCTAGTTGTAACACCTTCCTTCAAGAGAAACACCATAAATGCCAAAAA
>CBVK0100455933.1:0-13084 GCA_900067695.1 Picea abies
TTTAAATGATCTACAACAGAACCACCATATGACATCTTCATATTAAATAATCACTCCATTAGAAATACCTTATTGGACACTGAGGGTTTTTCATACAGTTTATACAATGTGACCATCAACTCCTTCGTTGTCTTTTCTTTTGAAATATTTAAGGCCATCGATGCTTCCAGGATCATCCGTATTGTTCCAAGTTCATTTTTGTCAATAAACTCTCATTCTTCATCCTTCATGGTTGTTAGCTTCTTTGTTATTCCACCCAATGGTAGGAATATGTCCTTCTAATATAAATAATTTTTCATCTTCATCTTTCATAACTGATAGTTTTGGCTGTTAAATTTCCTGAACCTAAACTTTCCATCTCTTGCCATTGCTCCCACTCGAACCAAAAACCCTCTTTTCTTGCAAATTACATTTCACTTTGATACTAGTTGTTAGAAAAACAAGATCACAAAGCAATAAAATAAAAAAAATGCAGAAATAAAAGATAGAAGATACACAATATGATAGAGACACAAATATACATGGTTCACCCAGTGTGGGCTACATCCACCAGAGAAATTTCTAGGTCCTTCCTTTTTATTATCCAACAAAATGGAAGAACGCAAACTACAACATACCCACTATAACATCCTATTCTTTCTCTCACGATCTCCTTTATCAGAATACAATATTAGCAATAATACACAATCGCAATACAATTCCCTCATAAAAGAGGGTTTCCTTATAGGGAAAAAAACACTAAAAGTAACTTCTACCGTTAGATATGCGATCTTATAATGAATGGTCCAGACCCCACAACTATCGTCGCCACCCAGCATGGATGAAACAAACCTTTGAATCAAGAAGATAATCAGGCTCCACAACCAACAAAGTTTCCTAGTGGGGAGTCCTCTCCTTCTGGTTCTTTTGTTGTAGCTGTAATTTTTTAACCTTTGAATTAAAGAAATTCATACATATTCTTTAGAAAAACAAAAAGTAATCAATGGGTCATACACATAGTACACACAAATTTATGTTGGAAACCCTTAATTGGGAGAAAACTAGCCTTCCTTAGTGTTTCACCTCTCAAATCTTTAATGTATTAATTTCACCATTTTCAATACAATATATAAAAAAAATTAGGTAGTACATAGCTACCAAAACTCTAATCCCTGAATCCGACACTAATTTAGAAAACTGGTAAAAAAAGCGAAAAATTCTAAAACATAAAAAATTGTCAAACATAGTCATCAAATATGATGCACCCCCCCACACAGATCCAAAGAATATAACACTTTCTCAACATTCTCCCACTTGTTTTTTTCTTTGCATGCAGGGGGTCACATGATTACATATTCAACAATCTAGGGAAGTAATGCCCATTGTTTCTCTACACTAGAAGAATTTCTTGATTCTCACAAACTTTGTCAATGAATCTGCAACATTCTTCAATGTGTCAAACTTATCCAACAACACCTTCATGTCTTCAACCATTTCTCTCACAAAGTCATATTATACATCAATGTGCTTTTTCTTTGAATGATAATTTGGGTTCTTATCCAAGAATATTGCACTATGACTATCACAATCTAATCTTACTTCTTTTTGTACCAACCCAATACCTAAATAAATTATATGTAGCCATTTTCTTCTTTTCATGCAGGAGTGGTTGCCATGTATTTATCTTCTATAGTTGAGAGTTCCACTACAACCTATCTTTTTCTCATTCAATTGATTTCTCCTCAAAATATCTTAAACACATACCCACTTGTAGATCATTTGTGATCCAGATCTCCACCCCAATTTTCATCAACAAACCCATGTGTGTAAAAAGTTATGTCCAATCTTGGTCTTCCTCACTAGCAAAATACATAACTAGAAGTGCCACACAAATACCTAAAAACCCTATTTACTAATGTCCAATGCTCCTTCCTTGGTTTTGACATATACCTACTCAAAACTCCCACTGCATGTCATGCAATGTACGGTCTAGTACAAAACAATGCATACATCAAGCTATCAACCACACTAGCATATGGAACATGAGACATGTTCTCTTCCTCTTCCTCTGTCTTGGGATATTGATCTGCAGGTAATTCTACACATACAGGAATGTGAACCTTGACCGGTTTACTTTTTTTCCTATTAAACCTTGTAATATAGTCCCAACATATTTTCTCCGATTCAACATGAGTTTCCCATTTGCACAATCTCTTTTAATCTCCATTCCCAGAATGAAGTTAGTAGCATCGAGATCTTTCATTTAAAATTTGGAGGATATTTACAACTTCACCTCGATACCATCCATGTCATTTCCTACAAGCAACATGTCATCGACATACAACACTATATAAATGAAGTGATTACCAATTTTCTTGGAATATACAAAGTGATTATCTGTGCTTCTCACAAATCCCATTCCAAGGATGTATGTGTCAAAATTTTGGTGCCACATCTCAGTTGATTTCTTTAGACCATATAGTTACTTCTTTAGCTTACAAACCAACCCTTTATTTCCCTTCACTGCAAAACTTTATGGATGCTTAATGTATATTTCTTCTTCAAGATCCCCATGTAGGAATGTTGTCTTTACATCCATCTATCCTACTTCCAAATCAAAAGTTGTAGCAAGAGATAAAATAAATCTAATAGAAGTTAACCTGGAAATAGAAGAAAAAATTTCACCAAAGTCAATTCCTTCTATCCGAGAATAACCTTTTTTCTACTAAGAGAGATTTGTATTTCTCCAATTTTCCTTCTGCATTTAAATTTTTCTTAAACACCCATTTGCTGCCAATGACCTTCCTTCTAGTTGGAAACTCAACTAGACCCCATGCTTCATTATTATCCAAGGAATCCATCCCCTCAACCATGGCCTTCTTCCAAAGTTTATTATCCTCTCAATTCATTGTTTCCATGATACTTCTAGAATCATCATCACTAATAGATAAAGAAAAATTAGCACGAAAAATCACGTGGACTATACCTTTCTGGTTTCCTTCTTTCCCTCAATGATCACCTCAATAATGGAGAATGGGGGTTTTCCTATTTTGATTCATCTTCCTTCATTGATTCATATTTTGCATCATCCAACTCAAACATGAGTTTCATATTCCTCTTCGAAAACAAATCTCTCACCTAAAGAAAATTCGCATGGGACTAACTACCCTCCTCTTTGACAATAAATATGTCTTCTCAAGAACAGGGTTAACAATTTTTAGTAAGTTACCACAACTATGTATTTCGTAGTCTAAACATTCCATGAAATGAATGTTCTTCGACGATTTTTCCTGGGGACATTTTCTCGAAATCCAATAGGAAATTGTTAGACCCACATATTTGAGTGATTATTTATTTATAATATGAGTGCCCCAAGGGTTTTTCAGCATAATAAATCCATTTTTGTCTTCATAACTAGATTTTAAACAACAAAAAATAGTGATTTCGTGCAAAAAAAACCATTTCGTAGAACAGTTAGACAACACCAATACATATTCTTCACAGAGGAATTTTTTCCGAATCATCAAGGAAATGAGTGATAATCGCCTTGAATTACAATACCAGAAATATATAGTGCATGGTTATAACTGGAAACTTATCACCCTCATAATTAACTTTAGCCACTTAGTGATGTGTTCACATCCCTTTGAAACATAGGATAAATAATTATCCATAAATTACACTTTTAAAAAATATTAATAAAACATTTCCTTGGACTTACACCCCTTGTCTTATCTCCCAATTTTCCCTTTTTCGGTGGATTTTAGCCCCCCGTCTCTTTTCGTTTGATCTGTATGCATCCATTGATGTGATATTATTAATAAATTGATTGTGATTACATTGTACAAGGATATGTGCACTAGCCTATTTTCATCTTGAATCACCAGAAAAATAACCACACATGCTCTCCAACCTCATACATATATATATATATATATATATATCAATTCAATGTGAATTTCATGATAGTCCTTGCACACTTGAGTGTGCGCAAAACTGTGGAATATGTTCACTCTTCCCTTGATCTAGAAACCATGTTCACTTACCCAGGTGTGCAAAACACTATGAAATGTGTGCACCCTTTCTTTGGTAACAATCCTCGTACATTACTCAGGTGTGCACAAAACCAAAAATTTGTGCCAACAACTCACCAGCCTTTATGTCCAATTACAAATGGGGTTCATATTAGAGACATTACATTCCTCTCCCCCTTATTTATACACCATCCTTGATGCATTATATACACATGTACATACAAAATTTGAAAAATATTCAAAAAGATGCAGATACTATGCGTGCATAACATTCTCATGTTCCCGAGTTGCATCCTAGGGACCGTATCAGGTCCATTAGACCTTTACTATCTCCATGACTCGATTCCAGAGTAGTTTGATTTTCCTATCCAATATACAAACCCGTTGCACTCAAAAATCATCTTTTGTCTCCACCTGAATCACATTCTAATAAATAATATGATTAGAATCAAGTATGTGCTTTTTAAGAAATGATATATGGAAAACATTATGAATACACAAGGATGTAGACAATGCAATAATATATGAAACATGATCAATCCTCTCTAGTATTTCAAATGGTCCACAATAAATTTCTTCCATATTAGAACAATTTCCCAACTTCAAGGAACTGCATCTTTCTTTTACTTTCAAGAATATATGGTCACCCACTTTAAAATATTTGTGGGTTCTGCCTTTATCTGTGAAACTTTTCTTCCCATCCTGGGAAGCATTTAAATTCTTCCTTATCTTAACCATATGCTCTTCCATTTCCCAAAGCATATTTGTCCTAACCACTATGCAATCTATTGGGTTGTCCCAACTCACTGGTGTGTTGCACTTCCTGCCATAAACTGCCTCAAATGGGCTCATCTTAATATATTCTTGATACCCATTGTTGTAAGAAAACTCCACCAAGTGAAGGTAGTCTTCCCATTTTGATGGTTTTTCCATCACATACATCCTGAGCATATCTTTAGTCACTCGATTTACCCTCTCTATTTGTCCATTTGTCTAAGGGTGATGTGTTGTGCTAAAGTTCAGATTTGTCCCAAATCCTTTGAATAACTCTTTCCAAAATTTTGATGTGAACATGGGATATCTGTTAGACACAATTGTCTTAGGTACACAATGCAACTTAGCAATTTCTCACATGTATATTTCAACAATGTTGGCTTCCTTGTGCATTGACTTAACTAGAATAAAATGGGAATCCTTAGTAAACTTTTCCACCACTACCATAATAGAATCATGTTGCTTAGTAGTCCTATGCAACTTAGTAATGAAATCCATGATTACAAATTCCCACTTCCACTCAGGAATGGGAAAAGGATGTAGAAAACTAGCTGGATGTTTATGTTCAACGTTGACCTTTTTAAATTCAAGGAATCTAGCAATAAAATCATCAACGTCCTTTTTCATGCCTCACAAATAGTATTGTTTTTTTATTGCAACAAATGTATTTTGGTAATCTGGGTGTCTAGCATAAGGAAGTTATGCATCTACAAAAAAAAAAAGAGTTTTAAATTCTCAGTCATTTGGCACATAAACTCTATGCCTATACATGAGGATTCCATCCTATTTTATCTCATAACCGTCCAATTTCTGTTGCAACACACCTTTCTTTAAATTTTTCTTTATGTCTACATAACGTTGATCTGATTCAGAAACCTATAAAATTTTGTCACTCAAACCTGATTTTTATATTCTAATGTATGTAGCATGCATTTTGCGCACCCTCCTATTGAGTGCATCTGCCACCTTATTCTCTTTTACTCCGATATAATTTATTTCGAAGTTAGACTCACTGAGGAATTCTAACCATCTTCTTTGTCTAGCATTAAAACTTGGTTGTCCAAAGAGATACTTTAGATCACTATGGTATGTTCTCAGCTCAAACATTTTGCCCATAACATAGTGCCACCACATCTTCAAGTCATGCACTATAGATGCCAATTCTAAGTCATGACTAGCATATGCCTTTCATTTTCTTTTATCTTTCTTGATTCGTAACATATCACATGTTTGTTGTGACTAAGGACTCCATTGATCCCTTCCTTGAATGCATCCATGCACACCACAAAGTATTCATATGGATCAACAATCCTTAGTATTGATGCACTAGTCAAAAAACTCTTCAAGTGCTGAAAAATTATTACATAATTAGAAGTCCACCCAACTTGCACACATTTCTTTTGCAAGGATGTAATTGGGTGCGCATTTTTTTAGAAGCCTTCAATAAACCTTCTATAACAAGTTGCAAGTCCCATGAAGGATCTCACCTCTACGACATTCCTTGGTGTTGGCCATTCCTCAATAGACTTTATCTTTTCTGGATCCGTAACTATTCCTTCCTTGGAAATGATATGACCCAAATAATGAATATGTCGTTCGTAAAATGAGCACTTTTTCAACTTTGCATACAATTGATTCTCCCTCAATACTTGTAGCATCATCCTAAAGTGTTGTTCATTCTCTTCTTCGGACTTTGAGTAAATAAGTATGTCATCAAAAAGGACAATGACAAACTTATCAAAGTAATTTTTAAAAAATTCATTCATCAAACACACGAAGACAACTGGCGCATTTGACAAGACGAAAGGCACCAAGGTGAAACCGTAATGTATGTACCTCATTATGAAGGAAGTCTTGATGATGTCTATTTCTTTAATTCTCACCCCTTATTTTATCAAAGAGATCTATCCAAGGAAAATGATACTTATTATTTACTGTTACTTTATTCAAATTCTTGAAGTTAATGCAAAGTGTTAGTGTACCATCCTTCTTCTTCATGAAAAATATTGGGGAACCCCAAGGTGGCACACTTGGGAATATATATCCTTTCTTCATAAACTCTTCAAGTTGCATCTGTAATTCCCTCAACTCGATCATACTCATCCTATAAGGATTCTTGTAAATAGGAGATGCTCTTGGTATCATATTTATAGAGAAATAAATGTCAATTTTTAGGGGAAACCTCGATATATCTTTAAAGATATCCTCAAATTGTTTCAATATTGCATAGTCTTCAACATTTGGCACCTTATCCTTAGGTGCCTCCTTTATGTGCACTGCAAATAATTGACATCCTTTTATGTAGATTTTCTTCAATTGAAAGAATAAAACTTCTCTAATAGTTAAAGATATTGGAATGCCTTGAACTGTTCTTAATTTTCCTTCCTCATCCAAGAAAATAAATGTCTTATTGTAATAGTCTAGAACAACATGATGCTATTCCAACCAATCCATACCAATGAAGAAATCATATGATCCCAAAGGGATGATATTCAAATCAAATTTTGTGCGCAATCCATTCATTTTCATTGGAAATCCCTTAACCATATCATTAATTTTCCTTTTCCCCCCTATAGCTAACTACACCAACAAAGATTTTTCAATCTTGATTCTCGACAATTGGAATATTTCCACCATCTTAGAATGTATATAACTCTGACTAGCTCTTGAATCAATGAAAATAACAATGGGTTGGCCATTAATCTTACCTTCCAGTTCAATCATGTGTGACTAAAACTCAACTTTCTTGTTATACAAGGCTACGTAAATCCTAGGTACATTTCTTCCCATGTATTCAACTATCACAACTTGTTGTACACTATGTAGGGTCCTTGATTTTTCACCTCTTTGAGGGAAATATCTGTATATATGATCTCCACCACAACCCCAACATTGAATAGGTTTTTTTCTTTGTTTTTTCCCCATTGTCTCAGTGATTCTGGTCTCCTTGGGAGTTGGTTGTCCTTGCATAGTATTTCTGAAAAATTGTGGCTTACTCGCCTTCTTCCTATGTTCCACCTTGTTTTTCATCTTGTCTTCCCAAGGATTTTGGAAAGTCGTTCTTCCCCTTTTTTAATCATAAATACATTTAATACACCTTATGGTTTCCTCTGATGTCTTAGGGTCATCATATTGTATCTTGTCACTGATAAATGAGAGCATCCCACTCAGGTACCTCTCAATTTTAACTTTATCATCTTTGATGAATGCAACATATTTCAATAGTTCCAAGAATATTCTTTCATACTCATATATTGTCATACTCCCAATCTTGAGTTCAAACAACTCCTTCATTTTCTTATCATAAGTATTTCCTTTGAAAATACCTCTTGAACTCTCAACAAGTAACCTTATTCTCATTAATTTGTTGCACTTGTAAGAATTGATCCCACCACAGTGATGATTTTCCCTTTAATTGATATATGGAAATTCTCCCTTATGCCTGTGTAGAGTAATTATGCATTTGAAAGTACTTCCTCATACCCAACAACCAAGTCTCCGCATCTTCATCCTTTTTGTGCTCGCCGTCAAAGGTAGGAAACTCGATCTTATTCATTTCTCCTTGTATCTCGTCCACCCCATTCATTATCTTATGCTTTCTAATAGAAGATGGACTTGAGCTACTACGTGCTTTCCTAAATTAATTCTTTGGTGAGTGGTGATGTTTCCTATCAACACTTGTTGTTTCTCTTCTTTCACCATGAGACCTATGACTCCTTGACTTTCTTGACTCTGTCTTCTTGTACATTTTCTTTTCTATTATATCAAATATTTGCATCAAATTTATATTGAAGCCATCTTGTTTCTCCTTTGATTTCAATAATCCTTTCATTATCGACTTTATAGCTTTGGACATAGTTTTGTAGTCCCTTTATGGTTTATACCAAGTTTATGCACTCCTCCTTGGATTTTGTACCATCGAAACCTAAATCGACATACAAATCCTTGAATTCATCATCATGGATATAAGTTATTTGCACATCTTCCATGATTTTTTACTTTCTACGTTGATTCTATCTTTCTTTAATCACTGTTATTTCCACAAAATGTGTAAGAACTAAGCTTTGTTAGAAGAATTCGTGCGAGAACTTCCTGAAAATCTGCATGATTTATTCAGAATCCTTTCTTTTGATTCCTTCGATGATTTTTACATCCCAAATTCTAGTGTGCACACCCTCACATCAATATTACGCATGTACCACAAGCTTTTCTCTATGCAGCCCCAACTTCTAGTGCACACATCTACACACCAATAGTTTTCTGTGCATTTCTGGCATCGCACTCCACAATGTCAAAATTTAGTGTTCACACTTGTTCATTCTTGTTTTATGGGCACCATGGCTACGTTGTAATTCCAAATTTGACCACTCATCATTTTGAATTTTTTTTAAGTAGATACTAGACCCATGCAGGCTTAGTGTTGAAACTACAACTCTATAGTTTCATGTTAATATTCAGCCCATACAAGTCTAGTGTTGAACCTAGAGCTTTGGTACCATATTGTAATGTGCCCAGCCACTCGGGATGGGCCATGCCACACAAATCTCAACTTTTGCCACTCTGATACAATAATGTAATATACCTAACCTACTACTAAGAAACACCACTTCAAGGTATTCTACACATATTCTACTATATAACATTTTTCTAGATAGAATACGTAAGGTAATGTGCATGACTCCAAGTGGGATTGCACTACACATTTTTTCCTCTTCTAATATAACTTATAACAATGGAATTAACACAATACAATTGTACGCATAATCACGCAGTGCACACAAAATTAATATGCATGTATTCCACCCTGAACATGAGATCACTACTATGCACAAAACCATTATTGCATCATACACAAATTCCATTCACCTTGTGCGTCCAGACTACTTCCTAGTGTGTACAAGAGAATCTAGTCTCTTGTGTGCAAAAAGTACTTCCTACGTGCATGACCATTCTAACCTCTCCTCGAAGACTCATGACTATTACTATAGGGTTAAATTAACATGAATATCTAATAACAATTTTCATACTCAGCATGTACGACTACAAATATTGATTATCAACACCACACTTAGAAGTACAAGAAACATTATGCAAAATAACAACAATTACTTATCTGCAACATCATACAAGAATTAAACATGTATCAAACATAGATAATTAAGCACATAGTAAATGAGACAAGCACATAAGGACACTTATCTTGTATGAAAGGTCAGTAACTGCACACATAACTCAGATGTTCCTCCCATCCATAAACTTTGTTTTTGAAAAACGTTCAGCAACAGGTCAACTCCAAGCTGGGGCTTGAACTCCACTAGGGAAAAATATTCCTAATGCTAGGTCAAGGTATGATAAACAATGGAATTGATCAGTCCAATGTGCCAACTGTGACAACTAGTATACGGTCTCTCATTCCCCGCATGCCTATCCCACCCTAGGAAGTGTTCCCCTTCTCTACTTAGTAGTCCTTCATATGCCTCATTTCCCTTCCATGGGCTCAACAACATGTTAGAGAGGAAGTCTCAAAGCTCTACATCTAATGCCCAATGCACTAGGGAAAAATTCCTAGCAAATCTCTCACCCGAAGAGAATGTTCATGGGCTTGATAACCAACCTCTTTGAAAGTAAATATCTCACCTGGAGAGAATGCCCATGGGCCTAACAAACCACCTCTTCAACAAAAAATCTCTTAACTAGAGAGAATTCTCACAGGCATAACAACCCACCTCTTTGACAAAAAATATCTAACCTCGAGAAAATGCTCACGAGCTTGACAACCCACCTCTTTGACAATAAACGGGTCTTCCCAAGAACAGGGTTAAGAAACGAAAGTAAGTTACAACAAAATACATATTCCTTCATAGAGAAAGTTTGTCTGAATCATCAATAAAATGAGTGATAATCCCCTTGAATTACACTAAGGCCAACAATATATATTGCATGGTTATAATTGGACACTTGTCACCCTCAAAATTAGCTTTAGCCACATGGTAACTTGTCTGCATCCCTCATGAGATTAGGATAAATAATTACCCATAAATTACACTTTTTATAAATATTAATAAGATACTCCCTTGGACTTAATCCCCTTGGCTTATCCCCAACTTTTCCATTTTTCAATGGAGTTTATCCCGTGTCTCTTTTTTTTCGATCTGTCTACATGCAATGATGTGATATTATTAATAACTTGAGTGTGATTACATTGTACAAGGATAAACACATTTACCTATTTGCATCTTGACTCACCATCCAAATAACCCCACATGCTCTATGGGCTCAAATATACATACATACATACATACATGCATACATACATCCATACATGCATGCATGCATGCATGCATGCATACATACATACATATATATTAATTCAATGTGAATTTCATGGTAGTCCTTGTGCATTTACTTGAGTGCACACAAAACTATGGAACATGAACACTCTTCCATTGATGTGCAAACCACGCACACTTACATAGGTGTGCACAACACTATGAAATGTGCACACCCTTTCTTTGATAACAATCCTCATGCATTACTTAGGTGCGCGGAAAACCAAAACTTGGTGCCAATGGCTCACCATCCTATATGTAGATTTAAATTTACAATTGGTACCAACGACTCACCAGCCTATATGTACAATTACAAATAGGGTTCAGATTAGGCTCATTACATTATCTTTCCTCAACACCTTTATTTTCTTCAGTGTCTGATTTTCTACTAGAGCCTTAAACTCTTTAAATTTATGAAATACATCATATTTATTTCTAAGAAAATAAATCCATGTGTTCGTTGAGAAATATTCTATGAATGAAACATAATACACACATTTACCTAGTGATGGAATAGGCACAATTCGAAACACATCATTGTGTATCAACTCTAAGATCCCCTTTGATATTGTAGCACAAGATGGGAATGCTACTCAATTTTTTTTACCATATATGCAATGTTCATAGAAATTAAAAATCAAGGTGCAACTAGAAATACCATCAACCATACCTTTACTGTGTAGTGTTCGAAGGCCCTTTTCTCCAAAATGTCCCAATTTTTTATGCCACATCATGGTCCTCTTTCCAAGGTCAGTATGGATCAGATCTTCTTTATTTATATGCTTGGTGAAAAAAGAATTGTTACACCCATGAGTACAAGTTCTTCCTAATAACTTGTACATATTTCCACACCAAACTCCCTTCATCAACACCATTTCTCTTCCCTTCCTAATAAAGTATCCACACCTACATCATCCAACTTACTTACATATATTAGGCTGTTGTCTAGATCTGGAATGTGTAGAACTCTAGGGAGAGTTCTAATCCTTCCATCTTTCAGCAACAACTTAGCCTTTCCACGTGCTATGATTTTTATTTTAGGGTCATATCCTAGGAAGACATCACCATCATCATACTTTTCATATTCACTAAACCACTCCTTGTGACGCGTCATATGAAATGATCCACCTAAGTTAATCAACCATACATCATGATATACATGTGTATTAATAGATGTCAACTAAACATCACCTCCTTCTTTTGTGGAGGTTTTTTCTTCTATGGAAGAGGTATCATCAGATCCCTTTACTTTATTAACATTCTTAGACCTGCAATCTTTCTTATAATTCCCATCTTTACCACATTTCCAACATTTCCTAAAATATTTTCCTGGGGATTTAGATCTACCTTTAGATTTATATCTCCCTCCCCCTGGAAAACTTAATTTTACTCCGATCTTGGGGGTGACCTCTTAAAAATAAAACATATATTCTGGACAAAGACTAAGCTAATTCGTGAGTAATCTTTTCCTAGTTTCGCTTTTCAAACAAAAAAATGGACATGAATCTAGTCAAATTTTCAAGAGTAATGTGAGTTTCATATGGATCAATGCTCTATGCATTTCAAAACCTTATTCTAAAGGTTATGTTTCATTTTAAACCAACCCAAATGTTCAAAAAACCAATTAGAGTTTTGGATTGACCAGCAATTTAAAAGCTGACCATTGGAAAACCTACAGAAAAACAAATTATTGAAAAACCTACCAAAAAAGTAACTAGGAAAGAAAAATTACTCCCTAATTAACCCACTCCAAAAAACCTGCCAAAAAAATAACTAGGAAAAAAATATTACGGGATATTAACCTAGCCTAGAGGAGAGTGATTGATTCCCGGATAGATAGAGATTATGTATGTGACGATTTCTTTCCCCCTTACGGGAAAGGGTTATTTTCACGGGTTCCTAAGGGGCTAGGGTTTTTCCCAAGTCTATGATTCTACGACGCCCCACGGAGAAATCATTATATATAAG
>CBVK0100455934.1:0-27510 GCA_900067695.1 Picea abies
CGACTTCAAGTCACAGATGTACTATGATGGGACCTTTTCTCCCGTAGCAAAGATGGAGTCCATCTGATTGGCCCTTGCTATTGCAACAAACAGGGGGTGGGAAGTTCACCATATGGATGTGAAGAATTCCTTTCTTCATGGGGATCTCTTAGAGAATATTTACATGGAGAAACCTCAGGGGTTCATATAGAACTCACCCTTAGTATGTCGAATGAAAAATTCACTCTATGGTCTCAAGCAGGCGCCTAGAGCATGGTATGCAGATATGGATGCTTATTTGATTTCTTAGCATTTTGTTAGATGTAAATCAGATCCAAACATATACATGCTGAGAACCTCAAACTCCTTTTTGATCTATGTTCTATATGTTGATGACCTCCTAATCACATGAAGTTCAGCCTTAGCAATTTTTACAGTCAAAGGCATTTTGCATGAAAAGTTTTATATGATAGACATGGGTCCATTTCACTTTTTCCTTGGTCTCTATATCAGTTAGGATGCTTCAAGAATCAAGCTATATCAAACTAAGTATGCCAGGGATCTCTTGGTTAGATTCTAGATGACCGACTGCAAGTCAACAACCACACCCTTGTTTTTCGAGGTACATATTGAGGATGGTAGGGATACACCATTGGTGGACATCACCTTGTATTGACATATTGTGGGAAGCCTTCTATATCTCACCCACACCCAACCAGATCTCTCACATGCAGAAGGGGCAATTTCGAGGTACATGCAGGAGTCGTACGAGCTACATTATAAGGCTTCCAAATGCATCCTTAGATATGTTCAGGGCACCAACAATTATGGTATCCACTATGCAACATGTTGTGAATTGGATCTCATGGGATTCACAAATTCTGTTTGGGATAGTGATAACACATATCATAATTCCACTTTCGGGTATGTGCTTATTTTGGGTTCCAATCCCATCTGTTGGTCGAGAAAAAAGAAATCAAGAATTGATTTATCATTAGTGGAGGTCAAGTACAGAGGAACTCAACATCACTATTTATGAAATTTGGCTTTAGAAATTCCTTACTGAGATCGACATCCAATTCCACCCTCTAATTGTCATTTGGTGTAACAATTAGAGTACTCTCAATTTTTTTAGAGACCTAGTCCAACAATAGAAAACCAAACACATCGAGATCCATGTGCATTACATCAAAAAGATACTACATGATATGATCATTTATTTGCAGTACTTTTCATCCATCGAACAAACTGCAAACATATCACCAATAAATTTACCAAGAAGAAGTTACACTTCCTGTATGATCATCTTGGAGTGAAGGACACCAATTCTTAGCAAGTTCCTTTCCTCCTTCTTCATTTTTGATACATTTTACTTTGAGGGGGCGGGGAGTTCTCCCATGAGGTTTTGCCTCTTTCCTTTATTTTCATTTTTCATTCCTAGATGCAATGTAAAATGGGTACCCAACATGGCCTTGGTTGTTGGGACCCATTCATCATTTACACCCTAGTAGTGTTCAGGGGGGGTGTTGGAGATATTACACTCACTTAAGTAATTCTTTTCCTAAAGTTGATAGTATAATGTTGGGACACTTCCATAGATGAGAATATTCTCTCCTGAGAATATTCCCCTATAAATTAGGTTTCCTCCTACAAAATAGGGCACCTTCCCTCTTCATTTCAAAGTCCTTTACACCTCAATTAGATTAGTGGAGGAAACTTATGCATGGAAACCTCGATTTTAACACCTACAGTTGCATGTTCACCTCATTTTACTCACCAGGAGGGTGTACATCATGTGCATGCAATAGTTTCTCTCACCTCCACATGTGTGATTCAATTAATTGATGATTGCATGGACCAATTAACTAGGAATAGGTGGAAGATTACTTTGATTTTTGTCAATGATTGTATAGATCTCTCTAGATCCCTATTAGGCACATTCACTTAGCCATGTAGAGTATATCATGTGTATTATTCATTTTACTCATTCATATAATACAATTCATTCTTTCTCTCAAGTTTGTGTGTCTTTCTCTTTTCTCTCTCACAAGCTTTGTGTGATTTTTCTACTAGTTAGGTTCTCCGTGACAAGTTTCCATGAAACTTCATAAATTAAGGATAAGTGAGGCTCAATAAATCATGTAGTTGATTAACTTATCGATTGATTAGTTAGTGAACTTATCATATTATAGATATTTGTCACCTCAACACAAGTAATTGGTGACAATTATATGGGGAACATCCACATTTTACCCCATCTACAACTATCTCCACTTAATCAAGTCAACCACATATCACTACTTGAAAGAGGATTTCAGTTTTCAACTTAAACATTTGTGTGTTCCAATTAGTGAATAATTCCAAAATCTTATCTACAAAGTCCATTACTCTAAGTCTATATGTCATTTTGAATCCACGCCAATCTTATTGACATAAAATTTGAAATTATGTATAGTGTTACATACACTCTTTTGTAGCCTATGCAATTGTTAAACCCACAAATAACAAAAATATATCATGCACCCCATTGCTAATTCCATAACAACCTTGGGAGACTGTATCGATGGAATTTCTCACATGTCTATTGACCACCAAATACAATTTTGATGTTGTCTTCATAGTGGTTGATAGGTTCTCCAAGATTCAAGTACAACAAGTCCTAGAGAAAGACTAAATATATGCAATACACCACCAAATTATTTATTGTGCATTTTTTGGTACACTTCATTATAACTATATCCATTGTCTTAGACTAGGATTTTAGATTCCTCAACATTTTCTAGAAATTGTTGGATGCAAAGATTTAATTGTAAATATTTTTTTTTCACAAATTGATGGCCAAATAGAGTGGGTTAACTACACCATTAGGGATTTGTTGCACATGTACAATCACAAATATCATTTTACTTAAAATGAAAGTTAAGCATTTAATCAACAAAAATATAACAAATCCCACCATAGCTCTACTAGATTCAATACTTTCAAAATATACCTCAACTTCATACCTACAACAATGCCTAATGCCAATTACCTTGCACCCTCTAATGTAGGAACTTCAGTATTTGCATAGAAGGAAATTAATAATGAAATGCATTTCATTTAAAATGTTCAAAATATTCAATACCGATTTTTTTTATATTGTAGAATAAATAACTACTAAGTATAAGTGATGACATGATCAACAACATGCCTTACACAACTATAAAATCCAAGACTGGGTTTGGTGACAAATATAAAAGTTACAATTCAAATTACCTCACCAAAAAACTTTACCTCATTACAATTGTCCTTATACAATCACAAACCAAGTTGGTGACTATGCATTTGGGTTGGATATTCAACCCTACTTAGGTATACCTTCAATTTTTATATATGTGTAGAAATTTTACAAACTTTGAATGCACCAATGTGGGATTGGTCAATCATGTAATCAAATCCATTTACTGAAATCAATCTGAAGTTCAATGTAGCATTAAAGAGGGAGAAAGATGAGATCCTATACTAAAAGATCAAGCACAAGCACATGAGAAACAAACAAAATGATACCTTAATCCACTAAGTGGCACAAGAAAAATGGTACCTTAAGCCACTGAGTGGCACAAGCAAAATGACACCTTAAATTAAATCTAGAATAATTGTCACACTTATAAATAAGTGCAATGGGGACCATTAAAAATTAATGGAGAGAAACTACTCTAAATTTGGGTACATAGTTTAGCTTTTGAATTATTTTTTGTCCCGATGTAATTTCTAACTCCAACACACAATTAAACTTTAGAACACATATTTTTGCAAAATGTTGTTATGTGTAGTGTTGACCTTAAAACACTAAATTTCAATGCCACTAAATTTCAATGCCACAACCTACTAGTGTTGAACGCAAGATAATTTCAAACATGCATCAATATCGAAGGAATAATGGCATGTTGTATCCAATGCAAATGACATGACAAAACATTGCACCTATATTTCCTTGGAGCATCCAAGCAATACTAGACTCAACATCACATATCTCATGCACCTCTCCACATATATTGCATATATTTTAACACAGCATAACATAGGAAGTAAACATAGGACATAATCATACTACACACCATATGATGTGGAGTGATTTTGTCCACGTGAGCACTTCCCAACTAGTAGGGAATTTTTCTCATGCTTTTTAGAAGACTTTTTGTATATATATTCTTGAACAAAATTACGTCCATGTTCCTAGGTAGATTCATATCAAGTAAATAGTAGTTCTAGATTATTGCGAGATTACTATACATGTTTATTGACTTGTAAGAGAGGAAGCAAAGAAGGAGCATTGTGCATTTTGTTTATTGACTTGTAAGAGAGGAAGCAAAGAAGGAGCATTGTGCATTCTAATTAAACCATTGACTTGTAAGAGAGGAAGCAAAGAAGTAACATTGTGCATTCTGATTAAACTTACTTTGTGCACAAGTCTTCTTTTATGTACCTACTACATCTACATACTTATACATACTTATTTTATGTACTTTTTCTATTAATGGGATACATTATGTCAAGACATTCATTGTCTCTAGATGTAGGTGATGAATGTAATTTGCTTCCACATGTTTGTTACTTTTATTTCTATTATAACATATGTATTTAACTTTTATGCATAACTAGGATTATCTTTAATTTTAGTTATCCCTGGAATATCTTCCATATCCAAATTAATGTTACATAATGAGGCGAAGATGGTACAATCACTTTTATGCATTCAACTCAAGGTGTGATTTAGGTGTGACTTTGCAAGGAATCTTAAGTTTTAATGAATTGAATGCACTCTACATCCCACACAATCTTGTCAAAAAGTTCAATTACCTAGGTTTTTATGTAGGTATATTAAAAATCCTTAGCCAAAGGCTTACTAGTGCATTGCATACTCTAATAAACACACTCGATATATTTTCTCTAATACCTCTATGAATTTATTCTCACACGGCCAATAGAACATATTAGTTAATTCATAGTGGTCATTGCATCTTGATACAATAACTCAATGCACTATTTTGCTAATTTAGAATTGGTTATTATATCACATGCTAATATTCTTAAACATTAATTTAATGCATCAAGACACCATTCCACTACTTGGTAGTTACAACTTTAATGTTGACACGATGTTAGTAAATTAAATAACATATTCATTGCAAGATCAAGAACATAGTAAAGATAAAGAACACAAATATTCCAAGATTGCATAAAGATTAATATAGAGACAAAAAAAAATTAAAAATATACTATAATTTAGTTGCATAAGAATACAAGTGATCTTTAATGGCATCATACATTGATCTCAAACTATATAGATCTAATGGTTCACTTAATAAGTCGTTATGATTCTTTATAGATCATACTAAGGAATTTTCAATTCTCTATTTCATTAATTCATTATCATTCTTCAACAGTGATAACATTGACCGTATACTAAATTTGTTCTTGATCAATATACTCTACCAAGAGAGGTAACACCATATAAATAGATCTTTGGATGAGTGATCAAATGTGACTAAGTTGTCAACTATCATTCATGACCAAGTCTTCTATGTCATTGCCATGAAATCATGCCAATGCATAATTAACTAAAAGATAAAATCTGACTAAGGCTTCACTTCTCCAGTGGTCTTATCCACATTAGTGATTAATGCCAATTCATCCATAATCATGTTAGTGTCTACACTATGTTAGGTTTGTTCCAAACTATTGGCATTATGCTATCACACTTTACTTCTATTTACACTCATACTTGATCGTCATGTGATAAATAATCTCACATTTGACATATATATGATTGTGCTAAGTTATTGATCCAGATTTTATGAGTAGAACAAAATGAATACAAAATATTAAAATATTCTTAACACAGAATAATAGAGATACAGTAAAACGGGTTTTCTATTTAGAAAGGAAATAAGATGAAATTATAAAATGCAGCGGAAAACAAGCTTGTTGGAATGGTGGCGACTTATCTCTGAGAAGAGATGTGATGGTTGCGCTCATTCACAAGAAGATGACTACAATGA
Organism: Picea abies; assembly: GCA_900067695.1. Lineage (NCBI taxonomy): Eukaryota > Viridiplantae > Streptophyta > Pinopsida > Pinales > Pinaceae > Picea > Picea abies. Next base: position 6,021 of record CBVK0100455934.1, read on the forward strand.
GGCACTGAAGGAATTTTTACAATAAACAGGAATGTCAAAAAACCTAGACATCCAAAAACCTAACCCTAGGATATGAAGCGCCAAAAGTCATGTGGGTCCCATTTGGGTAAGTTGGTACATCAACTTCCCGAGGTTGTAACTTTTGCATACAATCTATGTTTTAGGCGCATGATAGCCCGATGGAAAGGTATCATTGAGGACATTCATTTTGGGGGATCAATCAAATCTTTTGGCTATCATTGGGAATATCGATCCCAAAAAACCATCATTTCGACCCTCAAAATGGCCTTGGAAGTTAAAAACTGCTAAAAATAATAAATTGCCAAAATTGTCAGAAATTTGTTTCTAGCAAGCTGGAAAAGGTGGGTAGCCACCAATATCCACCTAGATCAATCCTCCCTCCTTAGGAATCAATGGTATCCATTGCATTGAGTTCCCCCATTAGATGAGGAAATTTCTATTGAATTTGGCCCCAGGTGAGCCACTTGCCTTGGTGTAGGAGATGCCCTGCTTTGACGACTTGATAAAGATGGATCTTTTGTTGTCGAGTGCTCTTGATATATGTGTCCACAATATGATCACTGGATTCCTATTGCATGCAGTCATGTTTGAGCTCTATTGGTGTCAACTTCTCTGCTATCTCTAAGGTGTCCAATAATGGTGGGAAATATGGTCGAAGGAGAGCCACGTTGAAGACTGGGTGCAGGCCAAGGAAAGGGGGAATGTTGAGCTCAAAATCATTGTCACCCACAACCTTAGTGATGGTGTACGATCCATAACAGAGTGGGCGAAGCTTCCGATGGGGCTTTATAAGGCATTCTTTCTGCAAGTGCAACCAAACTTTGTCTCCCACCTGAAACTTATGTGGCACCCAATGTTGATCATGGCGCTACTTGTACTTAGCATTAGAATTATGTAGAATATCCTGAACCTATTGGTGGATGTGCTGGATCCGCTCAATGAACTGGGTGGATTTTTTAGCTTTTGGTGGAGTAGGGGACAAGTCGGTCGAGGTGGTCACCAGGGGTAGTGCAACATCCATGGGGCCCAATGGTTGGAATCCCAACCCCACATGAAAGGGGTTGTGGCCAGTTGAGTTATGCAGGGCTCGGTTGTATCTATGTTGGACATAGGGAAGACTCTCATCCCATGTGCGAGGGTGTTTTTAATTGTACATGCACATGATATGTATGATCATCTTATTGAAAACCTCAGTTTGGTCATCTATCTGAGGGTGGAAGGCGGTGGATTTGGTGAGCTTGGTATCCAATAGTGACCAAAGGCTCGACCATATTGTGTTGAGGAACCAACTATCACGGTTTGAGATAATGGTTTGTGGGATCCAAAAATGTACCCATACTCGTTCAAAGAAGATCTTGGCAGTGGTTTATGCTATGATATTCTTCTTGCAGGTGGCTAGAATCGTCATCTTGGAGAAGCGATCAACAACCACAAACACACAGTCATTTTCCCTCTTGGTGGATGGGAGGCCCAACATGTATTCCATTGAGATGGATTCCCATAGCCTGTCAGGAGTAGGAAAAAGGTTGTACATGCCCTGTTTTTTAGTGGTCGGTTTGGAAATAGCACAGTCGGTGCAAGACCTGATATACTTTCCGACATCCTGACGAAGTTTAAGCCAGTAGAAATGTTTCTGCAACACTGCCAATGCCTTTTCAACACCAAAGTTTCCTGCCACCTAATGATAGTGAGATTCCCAAATCAGCTTCGTGCACTCACTTGATGGAACGCAGAGAGGGCCCAAACGACAAAACAACCCATATTGAAGATGGAAATTAGCGACCACTGAGTTGGCACCCAACATTTGGTAGGTGGTGGAGAATTCAGGGTCTAGAGGTCTCGTGGCCACAAGATTCTAGCACCATGGTGAGTTCCATGATTGGAGGTCGGTTGAGGAAATCAACGACTCGATTGATACTTCCTTTTTTGTACTTGATGTTGAGGTGGAACTGTTGTAAGTATGTGGACCACTTATAATGGCGGTCATTCTGCAATTTTCCTTGGGTTTGCATGAACTATAGTGGCTTGTGATCAATGTGAGTGGCTTGTGATCAATGTGGATGACTATCTCCTTCCCAAGAATGTAATGTCTCCACTGGTTGCAGGCTTTCACATAACTAGGGTACTTACAGACAACATATGATAGTATATCACTATGATAGGCCACGGGGTGGTCATGTTGAGTGAGAATGATGCCCACAATATAGTCTGAAGAATCCATCTCGATCTCAAAGGGATGTTGCAGGTCCGGTAATGAAAGTATTAGGTATGAGAACAAACACTTCTTCAAGTCATCGAAGGCTTGTTGTTGGGATAGGCCCTACACAAATTTTTCCTTACTGCCACCCTTGGTTACTTGGTTGAAGGCCCATGCGATATGAGAGAATCCCAACATGAACCTGCGATAGAAATTGGCGAGGCCCAAGAAGCTTTGAAGTTCGGTGAGTGTGGCGAGGGTTGGCTAGTCATGGATGAGATGGATCTTGGTTGGATCCACATGCACACCATGTCGATCAATGATGTAGCCTAAGTAATGGACCATGTCCATGCCGAAGGAGCATTTTTCCAAGTTTGCATATAGTTTGTGTTGTCGCAAGGTGTGCAAAACCTATTGAATATGCTGCAAGTGTTCCGCCCAAGTCTTGTTGTAGATGAGGATGTCATCCAGATACACCACTACAAAAGTATTGGTGAAAGGTCATAGGATATCGTCCATCATCCTCATAAAATTTGTTGGATCATTTGTCAAACCAAAGGGCATGACCAACCATTCAAAAAGATCTTTTGACTTGAACGCGGTCTTCCATACATCTGTCTGTTCTATTGGGACCTGGTGGTAGCCAGAATTCATATCAATCTTACTGAAGTATTTTTCCCCCATGAGTTGATCAAGGAGGTCATCGATTCAGTGAATCGGGTACTAGTTTCAGACTATGACTTTATTCAGGGACCGGTAATCAATGCAAAGTCACCAAGTCCCATCTTTCTTCTGCACCAGCATGATTGGGCTCACACAAGGTGATGAGCTAGGATGTATGTGCCCCTTGAGTAGTAGTTCTTGGATCTGCCTCTTGATCTCCTCATTTTCTAACAGAGCGTGACAATAGACTGGCCCATTGGGTAGAGGTGTGCCTGGGGTTATATCGATGGGATGCTTGACTTGACAGTGCAGAGGTATCCCGGTAGGAGAGGAGAAGATATTTGAGTATTCTTCCATGACCTTATCCACTTTCTTTTGTTGTGTGGAGATATCGGTTGCGGAGGCCTTGGATGTGGCTGAGATATTTCTCTCACTCTAAGAGAAAATTACGAAGAAGACAAATTTCTTAGTCTGAGAGATGACCTTCCTAAATTGCTTGGCAGAGATGAAGGAAATAACACTAGGAGGGACTGCCTCGGGTATCCTGTACAATTTCCTGTTCAAAGTAATAATAACNNATTTCCTGTTCAAAGTAATAATAACACTACGAGGCCTAGACTCATATACATCATGATGTTTCCATAAATAAGGTTGGCCCAAAAGAACATTACAAACTCTGAGAGGAGAAACATCACACAATACCTCATCTTTGAAGGGCTTGATGCCATACAATAGTCGACACTGTTGGTTGACGTGGAGATCGCTTCCTTGGCGGAGCCATCCAATGGTGTAGGGTTGTGGGTGCGTCATTGTCAGTAGGGCTAGCCTCTTGATGACCTCTGTTGAGATGAGGTTCTTTTGGCTACTGCTATCAACGATGAAGTGCAGTGGGGTTCCTTTTACCCACATCTGTGAATGGAAGAGGTACTCACCTTCTTCTGGCTCGTCTAGTTCACCAGGATGGAGCTTGGAGGTAGAAACTACAACACTGGGTTCCATGTCAATGATCTCTCTTCCCATTTCTAGTTCTGACTCAGAGTCAGAACCCACATCTAATTCAGAGTTAAAACTCGCGACTACTTTGAGTGGCAGTCAACAGTGTTATGCTAAGGGATCTTATGGAAGTCGCACCACTTCTCGATATCTTTCTTTGTCTTCCTGACGTCCTTCTTTGCTTGCGGCTTGGACCGGTTGTCCTGATACTTCCTGTTGGCCCTCGACCAAGTTTTGGAGAACCTTGGTCGTGTTTGACCAGTTTTGGGACTTCGACAGGAAGGTCGAAGACAGAGCGCCCAGGTGAAGTGGAGATCATAGGATATTTCCCCCTTTTACATGATTTTTGGGTTTAGGGATTATGTAACGGGTATGGGATGTCGGCCCATGGGTCTACCCATGCTGAGGCCCCATTTGTAAATGTATAAATAAGTAGCTAGGCATTGTAAGAAAGAAAGAATATAAGAGGAGATCTAAGTTGGCTTTGTGCAAGACATGTAAAGGTTGTTAAGTGCGATTATTTGAAAAGGCTCTGTGCATACTATGTGTTGAGGACTTGCAGAGTTAAGTGAAAGTGATTTTAAGAAGTCTCTATTATGTGTCGAACTTGGGGAAGGAGGATCTGGAAAAGTGCGCGCAGATCTCCTGTCCTATGTGGAGTTGGTTTCGAGGCTCTGTGCATGTAAGAAGATTAAAAGAAGATAATAAAGAAGAAGAAGAGTTGGTGGACATCGCCCCACGTTGGGGGTGAACCACATATATCCTGTGTTGTGACTGCTTTATGTTAGTGATGTGATTTATGCTTAGTGTTGAATCTTTATGTATGTTAGATACATCTGATGTAGCAGCTTAGTGCTTAATAACATGAATGAATGCTAGATTTGTTTGATGCTATGTGCTAAATGGTTAGATATTCTTAGATCTTGTTGAATACTACGTTGTTCTGTAATTAGGTTTTTTACCTGTGATGTGAATAAGGGTCAAAGACTAATGAACGTTAATTGCTAAGTTCTCTATTAAGTATTGTGATCATAGATTTGTGTCCCAACTAGGTTGTAGGCACTTGAGTCCTACAACCTCCCCTGCCTCTACCTCGGGTGAGACTTCATCTTCTTTGCAGGTCTTGTTGAAAGGGATGGTATTTAGGGTTTTGTTGGTGCAATGTTGAAGCATTGAACCTCGGGTCTGCCCCTGTGCCAACAAATGGTTCCGTTGCTGGGAGCTGAAACTGTGATTGTTGGGAACTAAAGAAAAGAGAAAGCTTTATGCATAGATTTGTTGTTCTAGTGCACAATACTCTACTTGAATTGTGAAGCTATGTGCTAAGAAGAGAAGCTCAATATGAAGAAAGAGGTTATCTCTTAAAGCTTTGTGCTTTGGTAAAGGTAAGATAAGTGGAAATTTTTTCTTAGAAAGTATGAATCTAGGTATGTTTCATATATTTCGTCCTGGTCTAAAAAATAGGGCACAACTCAAACAAAGAAGATATGATATGAATAGATCTAATAGAAATAGTGAAATATATGTTATCCCTATGCATAGAAAGAATTTTTGGACTAACAAGTGGATGTAGGATCCTAGAAAGAATTTTTTGCAGGTCCATCACTGTGATCCCATTGCATAGTACAAGAAAGGTTGGGGATCGTTTAAGAGAAAGAGAGGATTGACATTATGTTATAATTTCAGAAGGCCAACACATATTGCTAAGGAATGCCCTTGTAGAGGTCCTATTTTCCTTTGTTGTAAATCTATTGGACATGAAGTTTTAGATTGCCCTAGAATGATTGCTAAAGTTGAGCAGATGAACATGAGACAAGAAAACCATGAGGAAGGTCAAGAGACTAAGAATATGCTAAAGAACCAGAAAGAATCAAAGGCTATATTATTGTAGATGAAAGAAACACTGAATGATCAAAGAGACATCAATTTATCATAGATATTAAAAAAGAAAGAGTGCATAGAAACAAGAATAGGATACTTCGACATAGATTGTGTACTGGATGTAGAAACACAGGTGAACATTATGTCGGAAAGAAATTGGGAAATTTTGGAAAAGCCTACTATGATTCCTTCATTGGGAGGAATAGAATTGTTTATAGGAAAGATGATAACCCTATGTGGAAAAATTACTCATGTGCATATGAGTGCTCATGGCAGATCGACAAAAGAAGAATTCCAGGTCATTAAGTTTGTTGAGAACAACGCTCCTTCCACACTTTTGTTAGGAAAGACTTGGATTGAGAGAGATTAGATCTGAAGGAAAGAAGAAGAGGAAGTTATAGAACATAAAAAACAAGAATTAAGAGATTTTGTGGCTAGGAGAATAACGCATTTAATAGAAGAACAGGAGGACAAGTCGAAGCAACTAAGGACTAGAGAACTGGTTGTCGAAGTTGAAAGAAAGAAAGAAGGCTTAGAGAACTTATCCATGTAAAAGAAAATAGCACCTACTCTAGATGCAATAAGAGAAAAAGTATTACCCTTGAACCCTGTGAAAGGCCCTCAACAGTGTGAAGTTACTATGCTAAGAGAAGATAAGAGTAATAATTGAAAGAGGAATCCAGAGACGCATATCACAGGAAAAAAAGAAAGAAAGCTCAGTAAGAAGAAAGCAAAGCTAGAAAAATTGTAAGAGGTTCCAGAGACGACTTCACAGAAGGAAGGCTTGCAGAACTTGAACCTCATCGGAATAGCAGAACAATGCAGACTCTCACTTCACCACGACGAAGAAATATGACCATTGTAGGCGTCTTGACCATTAGAATGACGCTCCAGAATGGATAGAAACGCAGTTATTACTGGAAAGACCACCATTGGACCGTTGGGACCATGCCATAACAGATGGAATTGTATTGATTAAGGTATTCTTGCCCATTGGAGGAGTCTGTTACGATGTTGTCTATTTAACCCATCAAATGTTGCACCGAGGAAACTTTTGTGAACTGTGATTATCCGAGACCATAGAGAACTAACTGCTTTCGCGCAGTGCTTATTGAGACCTCACCACCTATTCTTCTTACCTTGAGAGTTTGTCCACCTATCCGAGACATTTGATCATGAGCATGTATGTCGAGCGACCTTAGCGCAGTAGAGAAATACGTCGAAGAGATTTTGATTGACCTCATGGCTAAGAAAGTCATGTCTGCAGGAGCACATGCCTCATCAATTAGAGGATTGCAAGCCTCTCCAATGACTGCATGTTGATCTGGGCCATCATAAACTGTGACAAAGAAATAGAGCAAGCATCGCGACGACTTGGCGAACACGAAGCTCATCCCATCAATCATGCCTGACTATATCCCACCTCTAGCTAGTGCGGTTAGTCATGACAACGTCCCGAGGGACTTCAGTTATACACTGATCACTGCGTACCTCCCGAAGGGGACACACACAGTTGGACTGCAATTGGGACAGATTATGATGCTAAAGATCAGTGATTTCAACTTGGGAGACCACAAGAATTATGGAATGATCGCACCACATAAGTACTTGACAAAGAAAATGAGGAAGAAGTCGAAGATAATCCCCCAACCATGGACCATGGACATCACAAGATTAACAATCCTTAATGTGATGAAGATACCACACTTTGACAGACATCGAGAGGTTAACCCGTGCATTAAAATCCTCCTATCGTGCTACCATGGAGGTTACCTGTGGTTGAATAGGCACTTCACTGTAGATCTGGTGTTGATCCACCAGATCACTGGATTAAGCATGAAAGGACTGGACCCTCAGGACTTTTACCCAGGGAAGGCTGCAGATCACGCCCTGGCACAATGAATAAAAAACACCTACGATGATGTAGAGAAGGGGAAGAAGGGCTACAAGGTAGACTGCATCCAAAATGGTGTAGTACGCCTAGCTTGTCAGCTAATAGGCGGCAAGATCGTCAGGAAGAATAGACCAACGCAGGTCACAGGGTTTTTCGTTGACCTTGTAGGAAAATGCGTTGAAGGAATGCAAATGAAGTAGGCGAGCTACCTCGTCAACCAATTGGAGCAATATTTTCATGAAGTGCAAGACCAGGGCTACGAGTTTCACTTCAGCTAGTTGTTGATTCTCATTGCCTTCATCGCTTGGGAGATGTCGGAGGGAGCAACCTTCCTTGAAGTTGAGCCGTCTGAACCATTGGCCGCAAGGTTCATCACTACCCTCTGGTATTTGAGCGACATGGTGAAGCAATGGCAGTCCAATGCGGTGTTCCACACCTACTACTTGCAGTTGAAGAGGGCCATTGAATCCTTCCCTCGCAAGACGCTGAATACACTTCATAGGTTCAGGCCAATAGAGAAGTTCCATGCAGACAGACACTTCATTTACATCACTGCGCGCAGAGACAAACACAAGGAAGAGCTCCAATCCTATTACAAACTCACTAAGGAAGATATGGAGGAAATAACCAAGGAATGGCCCGCATAATTCCTTGTACCAAACGAACAGATAGAACTCTCTAACCTCGACCTCATCGGAAGTCCTATAGTCACCCACGAAGAGTATGATGGACCCAGCAATAGCAAGAGGAAAAATAAGGAAGAAGTATAGGAAATTCACAACGCATCAGAGGAGACTACACCAGATTCACCTGAAGGGGGAGGAGTTGACAAAGTAGACAAAGAAGAGGACAAAGGGGAAGAAGACAAGCAGGAACAAGGCGATGTAACACCACCTAAATATCCTCTTACGGAGACAGAGACATCTAAGAAAAGAAAGGTTTCTCCAAAGAAACCCTCAGCGCAGAAGAAGTCATGTGCCAGTAAGCCCCACTTACAGAATATACTTACAGTGGATAATATTGACCTCATCATCGCAGCTGTATCAGATACTTCTGAGGACATTTTGCAGTGAAGTGAAGCCAAACAAGAGACAATGTATGAAAGGATCGAGGCAGAGCTCAAAGGGGTACAACATGATCTTTATTCAAGCCATGTAGTGTCTACTGTGTCATTGTCATCAGAGGGCATAGAAGTAGGAGATGAGCCTGCCCAGCTATGTAGAATAGAAATTGCGACAGAGGCTTGCCTTCGTCGAGTCCAAGAAGAAAAAGAGCATGCTACAAAGGCATTGAATCAAGAAAAGGAGGAATCCCTAGAGCAATATCGGGTTGCGCAGCAAGAAAAAGATGACCTCCAGGTGAAGTTTGCAGAGGATAGAGAGCAACTCCGGAAAGAAAAAGAACAACTGTTGGTGGAGCAAATTGGAGTTAAAGAAGCAGTCACTAGAGCACTTTGCTCTATGTCGGTCTTGGCACATATGGAAGAGGAAACAACTGAGATCCAAGTGGGGAAGCTCGTTGAATCCATTTAGCAACTCCAAGCAAGAGTAGTAGAACTCAAACTGCAAGCAATGTCGAGCACTCCACAGGAAGTGCGAGATCAAAGGAAAGAAACTTCCCAGAACGTAGTCGGAAGAATCAAGACATTGGCCTTAGAATGCAAGAAACTCAACAATCAAAGTGCACAAACCTATGAGCGCCTTACAAAGGACCCATAACTAAGGACATTGGAGTCACATCTCTAAGAAGCAAAGCAACAAGTAGCAACAATACAAGCATAGTTGAAGCTACTGTCAACGATCAAGAAGATGAAAAGGCCACAAGAACAGCACGCAGTTCAACACCAGGTCCATGTCATCTAGAGTAAAGTCATGGAAGTGACCCAGAGACTTCAACTAGTACAGGATGAATCCTACACACACTTTGAGGAGATTGAAGGACAAGGCACACAACTAGAACAAGTGGTCACCATAGTGGAACAACTCTTGGAAGGACCTGTCAGTGAGAAAATCATTTAGGAGTTCACCGAGCAAGAGGCTCTGGTGAAACAGCAAGTCGAGGTAGCCCGGGCCAAGCTCGAGGCCTTCGAAGCAAAGTTTTCCAGATCAGAGTGACTCGAGATGAGTCACAGGTGAGTGTTGGGGGCCTATTGGCCCTCAACCAAGTTTTGGAGAACCTTGGTCATGTTCGACCATTTTTGGGACTTCAACAGGCAGGTCGGAGATGGAGCACCCAAGCGAAGCGGAGATCGTAGGATATCACCCCCTTTTACAAGATTTTTGGGTTTAGGGATTATGTAATGGGTATGGGATGTCGGCCCATGGGTCTACCCATGCTTAGGCCCCATTTGTAAATGTATAAATAAGTAGCTAGGCATTGTAAGAAAGAAAGAATATAAGAGGAGATCTAAGTTGGCTTTGTGCAAGACATGTAAAGGTTTCTAAGTGTGATTAGTTGAAAAGGCTCCGTGCATACTATGTGTTGAGGACTTGCAGAGTTAAGTGCAAGTGATTGTAAGAAGGCTCTGTGCTGTGCCGAACTCGGGGAAAGAGGATCTGGCAAAGTGTGTGCAGATCTCTTGTCATATGCAGAGTTGGTTTCAAGGCTTTGTTCTTGTAAGAATATTGAAAGAAGATAATAAAGAAGAAGAAGAGTTGGTGGACGTAACCCCACGCTGGGGGTGAACCACATATATCCTGTGTTGTGACTCCTTTGTGTTATTGATGTGATTTATGCTTAGTGTTGAATCTTTATGTATGTTAGATACATATGATGTAGTAGCTTAGTGATTAATAACATGAATGAATGCTAGATTTGTTTGATGTTATGTGCTAAATGGTTAGATATGCTTAGATCTTGTTGAATACTGTGTTGTTATGTAATTAGGGTTTTTACCTGTGTTGTGAATAAGGGTCAAAGACTAATGAACGTTAATTGCTAAGTGATCTATTAAGTATTGTGATCACAAATCTGTGTCCCATATAGGTTGTAAACACTTGAGTCCTACAACCTCCCCTACCTCTACCTCGGGTGAGACTTCATCTGCTTCGCAGGTGTTGCCGAAAGGGTTGGTAGTTAGGGTTTTGTTGGTGTATTGTTGAAGCGTTGAACCTTGGGTCTGCCCCTGTGCCAACATTGTCCATATTTTTTGGCCTTTGTTCTGTGGGTTGGGGCCACCCCTTCCTAGTTTTTGTTGTCAAGGATTCCCAAGCCCAAATTGCCACGTCTTTTGTTTGAGCTTCTGCTCAATTTTGACAGAATATCGGTAGGTCGTGCCCAAGGATGAGATGTCTAGAAATTCCATTTCAGTCTAGATGTATCTATGTAGAGCACCGCAATACTTGAGCACCAAATGTTGCTCTGAATATTTAATACCCAACTTGGTGCACAAGGTATGGAAGATATTTGTGAACTCTAGCACTCCTTGGTCTCTTTCTTGCCGCAGTGTGGTCCATTTGGTATACAAGTCCTCATAACTTTTGAAAGGGTAGTATTGTTCCTTAATAGCATCCCTGAAGGATTCCCAGGTGGTCACGACAGTAAATAATGAGGGTTCCTATGTTTCCTTTTTCTCACAAAAAGTTTCCCACCAATCTTTGACATGGGGAATGACTTTGAGGAGTGAAAAAGTAATATTTTCTTTATTCGAAAAGTTATGGATAAAAAAATACCGTTCTAGTAGATTCAACCACTTGTCTACAACATCTGCGTCTATCTGAACTTCAAATATAGGAATATCAAAGTTTATTTGTACCTTGAAGGAGGCAATGCCTCCGCTCGAGGAAGATGTGTCACATGTTGGTAGCCGTCGAAGGATTTGAGTGAAACTATCCATCATCTCGTTCCTTTTTTGCGTGAGGGCTTCCTCAAGTAGCGTTTTGAAAGGATCTCATGTCTTGTCCTCTTTCTTTTCTCCTGCCATGAGAGGTCACTTGGGCATGCAATATCTTTTGTCCTCAAGAGAAAAAAGATAGAGATTTGATTCTTTGTACCCTGACTTCATTGGGGACATGCATTAAGACAACAAGGAGCAAACAGCTTTGATATCGCTAATACGGATTTTATGAGCAGAACGAAATGAATAAAAATTGTTAAAAGATGCTTAAAACAGAATAGCAGAGATACAGTAAAACAGGTTTTTTATTCAATAAGGAAATAAGTTGAAACTGTAAAATGCAGTGGAAAACAAGCTTGCTAGAATGGTGGCAACTTATCTTTGAGAAGAGATGTGACAACTGTGCTCATTCGCAAGAAGATGATTACAATGAGGCTTTGAAGGCCTTTTTACAATAAAAAGGAATTTAAAAAACCTTAGACATCCAAAAACCTAACCCTAGGAGATGAAGCGCCAAAAGTCATGTGGGCCCCATTTGGGTAAGTTGGTATATCAACTTCCTGGGGTCGTAATGTTTGCATACGATCTTCGTTTTATGTGCACGATAGCCCGTTGGAAAGTTATTGTTAGCGACGGAAGTCACTGCTGGATTGCAGCAGGAGCAGAGCCCGACGCCCATCAGTTTTATGTCACGATTGTTGTAATGAGGTGATCAAATGGAGGTTAACTCAAAACGATGTGGTTCTAACTCCGACACAAGGCCAGGCATGCATGGGCAAGTGAGGTCTTAGATAACTTTAGACAGTGAGTTGTAGTAAGGGTGAGTAGGGGGAAGACTTGTATAAGAGAGATGCGAAGGTATGTCGTAAACATCAGGTTCCTAACAGACTGTAGGGGAATGCTTTTAAACGCGAGATCTTCTTACATTCAAACGCAGAAAACCAGAGAATACAATAGTGCCACAATAAATCCTTTATCATAACACAACTGCAATACTTCATGTGAATCAGTCAATCATGAACTCCCTCAGTATGAGATGAAAACTAGATGGAATAGGAAAACTGTCTTTCATTAAACAAGAAATCTTACATACAGATGCATAACCATGGAACTAGAGCATCGGTTAAAACATTACAATCAAGAGCTTTGCTCTACCATCGATAGCTTGAAAAATATCAAAACTAAGTATATATATCCCTGAACATTCGCCCAACAGAAGCCTACTGGACTTTTGGGATGAGGAGTCTCTTCAATCAAATCTAGCCTACACTCCTCTGTCATATGCCGCCTTAATTCTGCATGGCTCGCGCTAGGGGGTAGCTGAGCCCTTAAATGATGAATTAGCGTGTGCAAGCTTCCCTGGCGAGTCAAGGACTCAACGTGGCTCCTATGAAAAGAACCAGTACATAAGACCATCTCGGGCAGGCTTTCGGCCGGGACACCCATGCTTTGCAATTAATGAGTGAGGGGAGGTTTCAACCACCCTCTTTCTTCTTCATTCATTCTCAGCGGGTATCGAGATCTAGAACGTCGAATCGGCGTCTGGAGAACATAGTATCCTCCTTCTGAAACTCAATTCGGCACCTTTGTCCTCCTTTTTGTGCAGCCCTTTCAATTTTCTCGAGTGACCGCGGGCCATGACCCCACGCCTATTTTCCAGAGTGCTTTCAACATTTCAGGGTTCATGGATAGGAAGGAGCAAGTATTCCTGCTTTGAAATCGCGATGAGCGAAATGCCGGGAGGCCATAATCGCACACCACGTGTTCATCCAAGATGAATGGCTAAGATCACTTTCAACACTTTGGGGCCCATCTCGTTGAATGATAAACATTAGCGCCCCTCCTTTAGGCCTACTCCTTTGTGACCAGGCGCCAAAACCATGGGCCTAATTCTGGGCGCTTTCGGCGTTTCGGGATTCGAGGTTTCGAGAGGTGAAATGATGAGGTGTGCTTACCCCTCGAACTCCCGAATGTCGACGTGACGCGGATGTGCACCACGCGTCCCTCAGATGAACGACCCAGATAGTATTCGCTATTATAAAGGGGGCTGCCCCCGTTTACAGGCTCGCTTGATGTGACCTGGTACTGGGACGGTGGGCTCGGCTCCAAAGGTTCTTTCGATGTTTCGGCGATTTCAGCTGTAAAGAATGGGAGGCTCCTTGTCTCTCGAAACACCAATCCATGATACGCCGACTGACGACCACCTTTCTCAATTGGATTGGACAAACCAGATTTGCCTTGAACTATTGGCACTATACTTCATGCTAAATCCCGGACAACTTGGCAGCCCCAAAATCCTGATGATCGTCGATTTGCTTTGCAGTTGAATCCCAACACCTGACAACCAACACTTCGCCTACTCGCTTGACTCGCAACTAGAAAAGGGATTCTCTTGTGCTGCGCTCGGGTGCTTCCCATGCTACCTGCTGACCTGGTTACTTTTTGTGCCCAAGACAAAAATTGTCGCTAACATTAGGCTCCATGGGGGATAGAGTCGTCCTTGTGATGCTCTAAGAACTCATTCTACAGCTTCAGTGCCTTGCTATTGGGCTATGGAGTCATTTACTAAGATGAAAATATACAAACAGAAAATGAACAAAGAACTAAAGGACAATATTTACAAACAAAGGAGCTGTCTAAGGCTCAAACAAAACATTTCTTCAGAAAATGCCCATTTACTGGGCTGTTGAAAACCTCTTCACCCTCCAGATCTTGCAACTGGTACGTGTTGTTTGAGAAAACCTCAGAGATTTTGAAGGGGCCAATCCAGAGGGCGTCAAACTTGTTGTGTTTTCCCTTATCCTGTTTGGGTGCATCCCACTTAAGTACCAAATCTCCGATCTAAAACTCCTTCTTCCTGACCTTCCTGTCAAAAGCCTGTTTGACCCTTTGTTGATGACTATGAGCTGTGTCCCTCACCTGTTCCCTGATCTGTTGTACTTCTACTATCTGATGAATCCTTCTGATCATATGATCCAACTCTCCTTCATAATCTTGAAAGAACTTCACCACAGGTTAGGCGAACTGAGTGGGAAAAACCGCCTCTGCTCCGTAAACCAGCTGAAAAGGCGAGGTGCCCAGGGATTTCTTCATTGTCACTCGATCATCCCATAAAGAAAATTTCAACTTCGAATCCCAGGCCCTTTTGTTGTCCTCCAATAGTCTTTTGATGATCCTTATCAGGCCCTTGTTGGAGGACTCTGCTAAACCATTTCCCTGGGGATAGTAGGGGGTGGAGTGAATTAGCAAGATATGGAACTGCTCACAGAACTTAGTGAGAGGCTCATATTTGAAAGAAGCAGCATTATCAGTGACGATCCTACTGGGACAGCCAAATCTGGCTATGATATCCTCCAGGAAGCTTATAATTACTTTTTGGGATGTACTTCTGGTAGGGGCAGCTTCTATCCACTTGGTGAAATAATCTGTTGTAGTCAGGATCCATCTGTGCTGGCCACTCGAGGGAGGATGAATTTCCCCGATAAAGTCTATCCCCCACTGTTGAAAAGGTGTTGAAGCTATCACAAGCTTCAGTGGTAGTGGCCCAAGCTGCTGTTTCCCTGAGAACTTTTGGCATTTGATGCAGGATCTGATTTCTCTGCTGACATCAATGAACAAAGTGGGCCAGTAATACCCAGCCCTGAGGATTTTGTGGGCCGTGGTCTTCCAGAAATGATGCGCCCCACAAAGGCCTCTGTGGAATTCAAACATAACTTGTTGGGATTCAAGTGGGTTCAGATATCTCAGCAGCACTCCTAGAGGGTCTCTCCAGTATAAGACTTTCCCAATGAGGCAATATCTAACTACCTTGAGCTTCAAAGCTCTTGCCTTACTTTTACACATTCCATCCGGGGGCTTCAACTCCTGCAGAAAGTACAAAATGTCACGATACCAGGCACATTCTGCCAATGATAAGCATCCCTGAGAGCATTGGCTGAGCAACTCAGCTTGCTGAATTCCTGGACAAGTATTGATGAAACTAACCCCCAATGCTTTGCAATTGGATTCAGCCAGTAGCTTGGCTAAACCTTGCCCCTTAACCAACTTGGTGGGCTTTATCTCCAAGTCAAATTCCAGGATTCTAGCGATCCATCTATCTCTTCTCCCATCTATATTGGGTTGTATAAGGATGTCCTTCACAGAAGTCGAAGGAATGTATGCGGTTACCTTTGAGTGCAGGACATAGACTCTGAAAGCTTTGAAAGCTTTCACTAAGGCATAGGCCTGTTTCTCCATGATTTCATACCTGATCTCTGCATCTCTTAATGCCCTGCTGAAGAAGGCAATGGATTTCTCTCTCCCTTCCTTATTTTTCTTCAACAAGACCACCGCTACTATATCAAAAGAAGCAAAAGAGAAAATTGGGAACTCTTTGGAATAGTCAGGGCTAATCAGCACAGGTGCCTCAATCAATGCCCTTTTTATTTGGATAAAATATTCCCTGGGTTCAACAATCCATTTCACTTCATTTCCTTTCTTGAGCATGGCTATGATATGTTTCACCAACTCAGCAAAATTTGAGACGAATCTCCTCAAGAAATTGATCTTTCCCAAAAAGGCCTGAACTTCCTTCTTGGATCTAGGAAGTGACAGGGTTTGAATTGCCTCTACCCTACTAGGATCAATTCTCACTCCCTATGCTGATACTATATGGCCTAATAACTTCCCCTCCTTCATAGAAAACAAATATTTCTTGGGGTTTAGGGATAGGCCAAACCTCTGGCACTTCAGGAAAACTTTCCTCAAGTGGCAGCGGTGCTCTTTGTCTGACCTGGAGAATACCATGATGTCATCTAGATAGATTACCACAAACTGGTCCTTCTCCCCGATGAAGGCTATGTCCATGGCTCATTGAAATGTTGCTCCTGCATTCATTAATCCAAAAGGCATTTTGGCATACATGAATGTATCCCAAGGAGTGGTGAAGGTTGTTTTTTATCTGTCCTCAGGCATGACTGATATCTGATTATAACCAGAAAAGCTGTCAATCATGGATATCCTAGATGCACCCGTTACCCTTTGCAATATGTGTTCCATGTTGGGCAGGGGATAATTGTCTTTCCTTGAGCTCCTGTTCAGGTTCATGAAATCAACACAGAGTCTGATTTCTCCACTTTTCTTCCTTACTGGGACCAAATTGGCCACCCATTCAGAATATCTCAAGGGGACAATGATTTGGGCATCTAACAATTTCTTGACTTCTTTCTCCATGACAGGTAGCAACATGGGATTTATCTATCTCAGCTTTTGTCTGAACGGTTTAGCCTCTTCCTTTAGTGGGATCTTGTGCTCAATGACAGATGTGTCATAAGTCTTGAGGTCTTCGTATGTCCATGAAAACACATCAACAAAATCTTTTAGCAACTCAGTATATTCATCCTTCTGTTGTCTGGTCAAACTGCTTGATAATTTGATAAACCTAGGCTCCTCCTGTGTGCCAATGTTGCATTCGGTTGTATCAGCATCTTCATTTGAAACCTTACCCTTTACGGCCACATCATTCCCATCGAACAGTCTTTCCAAAAGGACTAGTCCTCTTGGAATGTGATTGCTGGGCAGCTGAATAATCTAGTGATTAGCAATTTCATTTAAAAACACCTCAAGGTGAGGGTCACCTTCTGGGTCAGGATCCTGATCAATGTGCAACGCAGAAAATTCATCAACAGATTGGAGAAGTTTTTCGATCTCCAGATCATCTCCGAATACCTTCCAATGCTTGACATTGTCTGGTACAGAGGGCCTATATATTATTTCAACATCACATTTGACCATAAGCGGCAGAGGAACTTTGAGAAAACTAGCTAAGACAGCTAAAGAATCAACAAAAGTATTCTCCCCCCTCGGAATGAAAGAAATGTTAAAGGCCAAGAAGAAATTGTCAATTAGGTCTCATACCTCATTTCTGTAATTCCTGAGCCGTAGATTATTAGCACGATAAGCGTTTCTGACTTGTTGGATAATCAACTCAGCATCTCCAAATATTGCTATTTCTTTAATTCCCATTTCCTTTGCGGCCCTCATACCCAGAACAAGAGCTTCATACTCTGCCACATTGTTGGTGGTTTCGAATTCCAGCTTGTATGACAGGGATATGGCCTCTTGGCAAGGTGATATGAAAACCACCCCAGCACCAGCGCCTTCACTAGAAGAAGCTCCATCAAAAAACATCTTCCACACGAAGGGGGTTGGAGGGGGAATTGGATAATCAAGACTAGGCTGCTTTCTGACTTGGAAAGGGTCTTCAGGAGCATCAGTGAGTTGCAATAAGCTAGACCCCAGGTCGGTGTCAAGTGCAAATATGGGGTGATTGGTGGGATTTTCTTCGTCACTAACAATGTAGGCCAACTGAGCTTCTCTATATAACCTCCTTTGTTCCCCTCCAAAGAATGGAATGGTGGCATACGTGAGATCCATCTGTAATGTTCCCCCAAGCTTTTTAATCCAAGATCTAGACAACAACATGCCAAATTTGGGGGGAACGTCAGCTACAACAATATCCATGACCACACTCTTCATGGGCAGCTAAAACAAAGAAACCGCCAGGTCTTTGATGACTCCTAGACACTGCACTCTTCTCAAATCGAAAGAGTACAAATCATGATAAGTTTTTGTCACCTCCAGTCCCAATTCTTCCATAACTATTTTGGGCATAAGGTTATGGGAAGCCTCTGAATCCATGAGGCAGTTATGCAGCACTTTATCATGTATATTCAAGGATGTGTAGAAGGGAGGGGATGAATCATCTCTATCTTCTACCATGGGCCCTAGGACAACTGCTGGCTTTTCATCCTGGAGATTTATTGAGTCAGTGGAAGGCTGGGGGAGCTCAGATTGTAGTAGCTTGGAGAGGGACCTTTTGAAATCTTCATTTTCAACTAGTTCCGATAGGGGTACATGGATTCTAATCTTCTGAATTTCATGCTCAAAATTGAAGGAAGGAAAAAGGCTTAGGAGCTTCCCTTACCTCATTGACAGGTTCCTTGGCTGCTGGCGAAGCATTCTGAATTTTATTTTCTTTAGTAGTGATTGTTGCAACTTTAGTAGACCTTTCTGTTATGAGGGGATGATCCTGGCTGTCAAAGTCTCCTTCTTTCTTTCTTGACTTGAGATTGTATATGTTACAGGTGTGATTGGCCCTTTCTCCCTTACCTAACTCATGGATTTGGATGTTCATTAGGGATTTTTCATATGCAGACTGAGTCAAATGGGGAAAAGGAGGAGCTTCTTCAACACAATGAATTTCGGGGTCGAACTTGCCTATCTCCTCCCCTCCCTCATGGGTAACCATGTTATTTTGGAGAGGGGTTTGAATCCTTTGATCTTCCCTGTCTTTTTCCCTTTGTTCCCTTGGGAAGGCCCACTGTCCATGGTTATCAGGTCTCCTGAAACCTCTACCATCAACATTCTGGGGATTTCTGTACATGGGCTTCCCTTCTAACTCCCACCTATCCATTCTAGCAGAAAGTGACTTTAGTATTCTAGTTGTCTCATCTGTCTGAAGGGGTAGGGGAGAGGAGCTGGATGAGGAAGCTTCAAGCCTCTGCCTGGATATGTTTCTACCAGCAGTGTTCCTGAGTCGGTCAACAACCAATATATTAGATTCTACCTCCACGGTTGCATCTTGCATATGGGCCAGAGTAATGGCTCTTCTTTCCCTAAGCAGGAGGTAGAAATTAGGATCAAAAGCACTGGCATAAGTGATCTTTGCAGAGGCTTCTGAGGGTTTGATCTCAGCAGGGATTTTATTGTACATTTTATTGAATCTCTTGGAGAAGTCAGAGACAGACTCTCCTTCTTTTCTCTTCAAAGACCCAAACTCTGTCATGTAATACATGAAGTCTTTTTTATCTCCCCATTGTCTCAAAAAGGCATTATCTAAAGCTTCGATCCCATCAATAGATCCAGGAGGCAGGGCTTTGAACCATTTTCTAGCCTCGCCTTGAAGGCTATGGACAAAAATCCTCATCCATACGTCTGCATGCATGATGACATTATCATCTGTGAAACAGTAAAAGGCTTCTAGGTGTTCTTCTGCAGTTATGTCCCCCTCACTTGTAAACTTGGGCAACTGCTTGAGGTAACCATCTGCTAGGAGGGCGTTGAGAGGCTACGGTAGCACGAGGGGAGCATACCTAGCAGCTATAATGGCCTCCATTCTGGTCATAGGGGGATTTGCTCCTGCCATAGGGATATTGTGTGGAGGAGAACTCGGAGGAGAAGAAGCTCGAAAAGGGGATACTGGGGATGAGCTTCTAAGGGGAGTGGGAAACAATAGGGGATTAAGGGAGAAGGATAGCGAGCTTAAATCGGTGGATGTTTCTCTTCGCGCAAAAGAGACAACAGTAACAAGAGGAGGAGTAGTAAGGCTAGGAGTGGGAAAATATTCTATGGTCCTGGGTCTATGCCAAGGTGCAACTTCAGGGGAAATGGGAGTGACAAGGATTTCTCCCTCTAATCCCATACCAGGGGGGGAAACCTCAATAGGAACACTCTCGAAATTCAAGAAATGGGAAACTTCAGAAGGCGGTCTGCTAGGAAACTGAGGAGGAGAAAATGGAGTGCTTACAGACGGAGATGGCAGATTACCTGGTTCAACGGCGATAGCTTCTCCTTCTGAGGCCTTTCCTTTTCCAAGGACCACCTCCCGATCAGTTTCAGGTGTAGCTAGAGGCAGTTGTGGATGGGACCGTGTGTGTCTACCTCTGAAAGCCACAATTGACATGACAGATTCGCCACAGTGGAGTCATCACAATGGATTCGCCAGGTGCACAGTAGCAATATTCAAGGGCTCTGATGCCTGATGCACCTTCAGAATCAGAAGCTCAATGTTGTTCAATCCCAGGGAATATTTTCAACTTCGTCCCCAGCAACGGCGCCAGAAATGTTGGCGACGAAAGTCACTCTTGGATTGCAATAGGAGCAGAGCCCGACGCCCATCAGTTTTATGTCACGATTGTTGTAATGAGGTGATCAAATGGAGGTTAACTCAAAACGATGTGGTTCTAACTCCGACACAAGGCCAGGCATGCATGGGTAAGTGAGGTCTTAGATAACTTCAGATAGTGAGTTGTAGTAAGGGTGAGTAGGGGGAAGACTTGTATAAGAGAGATGCGAAGGTTTGTCGTAAATATCAAGTTCCTAACATACTGTAGGGGAATGCATTTAAACGGGAGATCTTCTTACATTCAAACACAGAAAACCATAGAATACAATAGTGCCACAATAAATCCTTTATCATAACACAACTGCAATAATTCATGTGAATCAGTCAATCATGAACTCCCTCGGTATGAGATGAAAACTAGATGGAATAGGGAAACTGTCTTTCATTAAACAAGAAATCTTACATACAGATGCATAACCATAGAACTAGAGCGTTTGTTAAAACATTACAATTAGGAGCTTTACTCTACCATCGATAGCTTGAAAAATATCAAAACTAAGTATATATATCCCTGAACATTTGCCCAACAGAGGCCTATTGGACTTTTGGGACGAGGAGTCTCTTCAATCAAATCTGGCCTACACTCCTCTGTCATACATTGCCTTAATTCTTCATGGCTTGCGCCAGGGGGTAGCTGAGTCCTTAAATGTTGAATTAGCATGTGCAGGCTTCCCTGGCGAGTCGAGGACTCGGCGTGGCTCCTATGAAAAGAACCAGTACAGAAGACCATCTCGGGCAGGCTTTCAGCCGGGACACCCATTCTTTGCAGTTAATGAGTGAGGGGAGGTTTCAACCACCCTCTTTCTTCTTCATTCATTCATTCCCAGCAGGTATCCGGATCTAGATTACGTCAAATCGACGTCTGGAGAACACAATATCCTCCTTCTAAAACTCAATTTGGTGCCTTTGGCCTCCTTTTTGTGCATCCCTTTCTATTTTCTCAAGTGACCACAGGCCATGACCCCACACCTATTTTCCAGAGTGCTTTCGGCGTTTCGGGGTTAATGGATAGGAAGGAGCAAGTCTTTCTGCTTTGAAATCGCGATGAGCGAAATGCCGGGA